>JAJQOW010000410.1:0-72500 GCA_037975125.1 Latrodectus hesperus | reverse complement strand
TTTTTTCACCATTTTGACAGTTAAGAGTTTATTTCAATTTAACTTATGTCTTATGTTACTATTATATTTTTAAAGAACATTTTTTGGTGTTTAACTATTAATCATTGAACATTTAAAGCTTCATCTTTACGGAAACATAAAATTGTATTTAAGAATATGTCGAATAAAATGATAGAATTAATAAAATATTTGCTTAGCCAAGTATGTGTTAAGAATTGTTCCTCTAGATATATGAATTTTTCTAAATATTAAAAATGAATGCGTAAAAATGTAATCAATTTTAATGTATTCAATATTTTAATAAATATATAAGTTGTGGCTAGTTAAAAGTTTTATTAATGATAATTCCGTTAAATATTTTTTTAAATAAAATTTCAGTAATTTTATTTGAAAATTTCAAATAAAATTTAAGCTTATTTTAATCCTTATGAAAAACAAATTGAATTTCTATAATAAATTTTTCATAAAATGGAAAATGCTTATTCTTTAGAAGTGTGGAAGATGTCATTGACTAGCTACTAAAATCATGTTTATAAGATTTCACAAAATTCTGCATCAATTTGGCGTTTTCCTTCATAATTTGAAATAAAAAAACACAGAAATGCAGTATATTTATTTAGCTATAAACTGGTAGTAATCAATACGCTATATTATTTTTCTATTTCTAATGCAGAAAAAAAATTCAAACTTATTTTAAAATTATTTTTAACCATTTTAAATTATTGTACAATAATTTTAAAAATAGTGTTAAATTATTAATTGCTGAAATTATTGTAAAAAATTGTAATTGTTAAATAAATGTTTATTAAGATAAATTATGCTCTACACTCTTTTAAATTTATTTGTAAACTAGATACTTTTATTTAAAATAAGAATTTACTTGTGATGATATTTTGACGAAAAAAAAGCATTCAAAAGTGTTTGCCATGTGCATTTTTGAAACACATTTTCAAATTGAAAATTTCATATGAAAGCAAATCACCAGAGAAAATTAATTCGATGATAAATTTATTCCTTCCCTACATGAGGTAAGTTTGAATAGTATTTTACAGGCTTTTATAGATTAAGAGGTTCCATTTCAATAAGATTTCGAGCCAAATTCAATCTTACAGTCCAATTTCTAAATTCAGTCGACAATAAAGGAATTTGTTTGGATGTACCCATGAAAGGTTCCAAGGTGATAAAATGTCCATTTCATTCTGCAATTCGACGTTTCTTAAGTTTTGTTACGTATAAAATGATTAAATGGTAAATCATTGTATTTAATCTATACTTATAAAATTATTCAATGAAAAATAGAAAATTTTGACGTCACGAGAAAGTGAAAAAAAAAGAAAATTACATAGATATATCAATAAATCATATTAAAAGAATCATATTTTACCACGTATTGTATAAGTTGAGAAACTAATACGAGACCGAAAAAATATTTAGGAAATATTGTTTCTATGACGAACATATTGTATAAAATTACAATCCTTTAAAAGGCATAAGTAACTTAAAATTAATCTATTTTAAATTATTAACTAGTTTTAACTGAACATCAATCAAAAATAATAATTATATAGAAAAATGTTTTACAATTAAAGGGTTCGTTACAATTTTCACGTTGAGTGCTGTAAAAATAAATTTTGAAATTTGATATTTTGTGACTTATTATTTAAAAAAAGTTATAAATTTACATTCTGTATTGTTTTATTTAAGAACTACAGAATGATAAGTAAAATATATTTCAAAGAAAATTAAAAATATTTACCCATCTTTGGAAATATAGAATTTCAGTACAACCCTACTCACAATTAATAAAAGAAAATTAAATAAATGAATAAAATCCAATAATTAAATGCATTAGTGTTTTTGCTACAAGGTTTTTCACAGCTTCATCAAACAATTTTTAAGCCTCATCTCTTTCATTGAGCTTAAGTCTTGCTATCGGATTATGCATGCTTGTTCTCCATACCTCTCTAATAAAGTGGAAACGATGTTACGAATCAATTTACTTGCATATAACTGTAACAGAATATTATGCGTTTCTGCCCTCATGTGATCCAAGTATATATTATTAATAACTTTAATAATATTATCCATAAACATTAAAAGTATCTGCACAATAACTTTCTATAGTATATATATTTAAAATCATTTACATACAATAAGAAATCAGTTTTGTGAAATATTATTTTAATGATATTGATAATATAAGCTTTGCATGTTACAGCTCTACTTCTCCTTACATATGAAATATTTTGAATATAGCTATAAGAATATTTCATATTAATGAAATGCCTCTGAGCTTAAATAACTTCATAGCAACTTATTTATTCTTTAAGCAAACAGTTTTTACAAATAAGAAAATCATAGTTGTTAATAGATAAATCTTCAGAATTGTTCTCTATTCAAAGAAAAATCTAAGCTTATTTTTAAAGACATTACTATAAAATTTAATGAATCAAACTTTTAAAAATAGTTCTTGAAATAATTTTCGTAAAAGTTACTACAAACTAAAGACATAAAAAATTATTAATCAATAAGCACATAATTTAAGGTAATCCTCAAAGAGCAATTTATGTTAAAAATTTTTGCACTTGACATTCCTGTATACATCCGGTTTAAACAGAAAGTTTCGTACAAACATTCGTTTAAATATCTAAAAAAAAGTTTCCGTTCTTGCTGAATTTGTGATTGGACAACATTCCGGATTTAAATAAAATACATTTTTTGCCGAAATACATTTTTATTTAATTAAAATTAATAATATATAAATAAAATATAATTCTAACTATGTATAGATATAGATAGAAATTGATATTTTAAAAATTAGCATTATAACTAATCTGTCACAATTGCAAATCAAAAACACGAACCAATGAAATAAATAATGAGAAAATGTTAGGAATACGGATATTCTCCTCCAAAGAAGAAGCACGATATTCAATTAGACTTGCACACAAAAAATGTCTAGCAAAAAATTGACTGCTTCCATTAACCGCAGACGGTGGTGGGGAGATCGATATTATTGGTTATCCGATTAATGTTCTTCTGTATGCTGAACTCATAGAGGTGATGAGTGGGTGTGTATGTATTTACAGAAACTCCATGCGGACTGCTTGAAATAATAAAGGAGTCACTAAAAGAATTTTGATACAAAGTAAACTATAAGAAATAAGTAAGATAATGATGTAATTTATTTGTGTATGCCTCTTATTCAATTATTAATATGTGTTTCTCACATGTAAACATGGAATAGTTGCACATTATTCAGAATTTACCTTTAGAAAGAAAGCAGTATTTTACATCTTGTGTACACATTTATTTCATATAATTATTGAAACTAGTAATATCCTTAAGGAAGTATTAGTTTGCAGTTAATTATGAATGCAAAGATAAAAAAATATTTTATAAACTTACCAGAGATATTACCTTTTGAGATAATTGATATTGTGGCGACATATTTATGGAGAAAGAATGTAAGAAATCAAAAGTTAAACCCTCTCGAATGCATTTAAATAATATAATATTGCATTCAAATAATGTAAAATTAAATAAATTTCCTATAATAAAATTTAATTATTTTGAATTTATTTTTATATGTTTGCAAAAATATTACGTACACATGCGCACTTAAATTTATGGTAACAGAAATATATCACTTTATAATTAATTTTTATTCAAAATCATAACAAATGTGTTTTTATTTTGCATCTATATTTTCATCCACAGATATACACATAAATTATATAAAATTCATTTACGTTTGTCAAACTTTTTAATACAAAATGTTAATTACCCTTTAAATACATAATCTGGAGCAGAATGAAATACAGCTTAATTTTTTCTTTGTAATATTAATCAAAATAGCTTGCAAGAGAAATATCAGTTTGAATACAAATGAAAAAACACAATTTATGGCTATTTTCTCTTTGTTTATTATATTAATTAAAAGCTCTAATTTTTTACAAGTTCAAAGAAAATATTTTATCACCATAAGCATAAAGTAATTCAGTGTTACCAATTTTGGTGATTATGAATTCTTTATTCAATTTCTCTCTCTATTTATATACTGAGAAAATAACGAAATTAAAAAAAAAACACATTGATTTCCACAGGGAGTAATAATTCCTTCTTTTCTTGAGTAGTAACTTACGAGCTAGTTAATAATCCAGCTTTTGTTTGGATTTTTCCTCTAATTTTTGTCAAATTCTATTAAGTATTTCTTTTAAGTATTAAACATATTTAATCTTTCTTTATAATTTCTTTTCATTTCTAGGATTTTTGAAAAATTAAAATGTCGAATTTAAAACTTGATTAACTTCAGTAGTATATTCTTACCACATTGTGGAATTATCCAAGAAGTGTGGAGTGCTATCTTCCATTATTTTTGTGGAGTGCTATCTTCCATTTACTGTTAGTACTGCGTAAGCTTATCCCAATTTGGTTTTGTTTTCCTAATATTCTTAATAATCTTAAAATTTCTTAGAAGAAATATAGCTTTGTGTAAGATAGCATATTATTTTAATGTATTTTCGATAGGACATTTCAGTTGTATAACTTAGAATAACTTTCACGCAGTTGATAGATTTCAAAAAAAGGTGACGGAAACTATTTTATTTAAAATATTTATATGACTGTAGTCTGTAAAACATAAAAATTTTGTAACTTGTTTACAAAAGACTTGTGTTACGAGGCTTCTAATTAAAGTAGTGACAACGTAACCTTAAAAATGGTAGATAGACACAGTTGACAAATAACAGTTAGGAGCATAAAAGTAGTGATAATTTCGAATACTAAAGTGATTATAATCGGTGTTCTAGTCCACGGAAATTGCTAAGAGACGTTTGAAATAAACGGTGTCGTTTTTAGAGCTCATATTCCTGTTATCAAAAATTAATCAATGGTCATGATATGGAGTTTGGTTTGCAAGTGGGAAAAAACATTGAAATGTTATCAAGAATGATCTTATGCCTGAGGATGATTACGATGGTTGCATAATGAGTCAAAACATTTAATGAAGGTTGATTGGCCTCAGCATGCAATGTATCCTACAGTTTTTGGTTATCAGAATAATAGCTCAAAGATTTTGCTGATAATCATATGAAAGTAGTAAAGCATAATTTTGATTCAACGTGCATTAAATCCATTTTACAGATGCTTTATTACTTCATTGAAACCTTATCTCAAGTAACAAAATAGCTTGGCCCAATATTGACAATCTTTTCAAGATAACCCTTATAATTTACCAATAATGGGCATCAAGTTTTCCCCAGTACACAATATGTCAAAATAATCTAAATATTGGAACTATCATGAACACCAAGTTTTACCCAATATTGAGAATGCGAAGTTAAGCCCAAATTGCTTTTAAAATGAAAGCCAAGTTTACCCCAATGCGAGAAATGCTAAGATAAGCCAATATTAGACCAATAGAATATGGCAAGTTTTATTCAGTATGCCATGATAAGCCATCATTGGTTTTATAAATGTAGCAAAGCTACTACCAACCAAGGGATGTCAAGAATTTACCAAAAAATAGTATGGCAAGTTAAATTCAACATGGGGCTACCTATTTTTCTCAGCCGCTTACTTGCTTTTCTGTTTATTAACAATTGACTTACTAATTGATATTAAATATCCTTAATTGAATGCATTTTCAAACTCCAATTCTTGAAGTTTAATCATTAACATTCAAATTGTTGTTTATCAACGAGCCATTAATTTCTTCTTTAAGAATGTTTTCAAAAAGTCTCATCTTTGTAAGTTTGGTTTTTCTTAAGTTTTTTATATCAATGTTTGGCTATAATGAAAAAAATTGTTATCTATTTTAATTCAAAATTATAATCGAAATCAAAATAACTTTTTATGTTTAGATCTATTATATATTTTCAATAAGTAATTGTTATGTTTATTATTAACCATGAAACTACTCCAAAATCCAATTTCATTGTTATAAAAAAAATAACCTTGATAGTTTTGCTCTGCAAGTATCTATATACATTTATTTATTTTCATGTAAATTTCTTATAAATGTATTACAGAATATTACTTAAGCAATCACTTAGTCAAAATAAAATACAAAAACAATTCTTACATTTATGTTAGGAATTATTTAGTTGCCCATTCCATAATAATGCTATAATTGTTCAAAAATCATTCTCATAGAATTGTCAGTGAAATTATTTCTTGAAACTCATTATTTCAATAATGTATTGATGGTAATAAAAATTGTTGAAGTGAACAGCTATAATAAAATAATTTATTATTTGCTTATGGTAAGATCAAGATGCAGAAACAATCAAAAATTGAAGTTGTATCCTAAAAGCAATTTTAATTTTGAAAAGTTTAAAAATGAAATTAAAAATTAAATTCTATATGCTAAATCACTCATGTATTTACAATTATTATGTAGTAAATATTTAATATTTTTTACTTCACTTTTTTTTAATCTTTTTTGCATGTTAATTTCAATATAATCTGATTTTCTCCATATAGCAGTAATTTGTAAATTTTTCTTAATGTCTTAAGTATTGCTTAAAAATTACAAATCTCTCTCACTTCTACTTACTTTTTAAAATGGAATGCAAAATATTATATTTTAATCGTAACAACCGTTTTTTACTAATATAAGATATAACAATGCAGCTTTCTAAATAGAAAAGTTGTGCATTTATTGCAATAATTTCAAATAGCTTCCTTGATTTTTAAAAAAATATCGAAATAAGATCATTTTTTACCAATATGAGCTACATCTAATACAGATAAACCTATAAGGGCTGACAAAATTGGTCCTATTTTGGCTGCCTAGATTGGATCAACTTTGGCGGCCAAACTTTCTCCTATATTTGATTGATTTTAATCCTATCTTTGCCGTCTAAATTGGTCCTGTATAGGTTGATAAGCTTGGTTCTATATCAGCAACCCACATCAGTCCTAAATAACGAAATATAGATAATCTAACATAGTAAAAATCTAGGCCGCCAATATTGGATCAAGGCAACACCACCATTAAGCAATATAGGACATAGATATTTTGCTACTATAGTGTAATGACAGAATATTATAAAACGAAAAGTGTATAGAATAATAGAAAAATTACATGATATTTTATAGCAAATTAACTTAGATAATTGGTTTAATATATGTGTTTCCTGTATCACCCCTTTAATGTAATGTGACAAATATTTGTTTTGCAAATTTTTAAATTTATTTATAAATAATATACAGTTTTTAATTTCCTTTGCTTAAAATATAAAAAAAACCTATTGGGTGATGATAAAAGGTTTCTTTCTGAAGCATACATTTTCAAGTTTGCATGCATTGTGTATAATAAAAAAGTATTATTTGAAAAGAACAGAATATTTGTCGTCTAGACACGTCCATTTTCAACATTGTTGACATTCCATCATTGTGCTAGTAGAAGAAAACTTTGCCTGCTTATCGCCTAAGACAACGGTTACAGAATACAGAGCTGATTATGACAGAGAATGGCATCCTATTTCCGAGATGAGCAACAAAAAAAAATGCCCAAATGATATCAAACATGCTTGTGATATTTAAGATTGCACAAATATTTTAAAAATTTTAAGTATATTCTATTTAGAATATTCTTTCTGTTTCTTGAACTATATCATAGTACATAAAATTGTTTAATCAAAAACATATATAAAATAAGTTGCCAAAAGTATGTTTGCATACTAATTACCTCACAATATTTTAAAACACCGCAAATATCTGTAAAATGTAACATATGAATGAAAAATAAATTCACATCACAAGAATGTTTCATTGCATTTTCATTTTAAATAAGAAATTACAGATGAGTAATTGTTTAAACTACTTATAGAATAATTGATACCGTTTATAAAATTTAATGATTTGCTTATTATAAAATGCATATGTTTTAAAACTTTGTTATTGATAGATTTAATATCAATTTGTAAATTAAGGTAATATACCTCAATTGTTATTTTCCTAAATATTTCATCTTAAAATGTAACTACTATTTTTCATCACATACCTACAGTATAACTTCATACTCTACAAATCGTATTAATGAAACAATATTATAGGTTTAACCATGCAGATACTCTAACTCTAAATTTTCAACTTTTACTTTTTTCATGGTATTAGAATGGAACTATTTTTTGAAAAAATTAAATTATATACCAAAATATAGAATATTTTGTTGTGTTTAGTAATCTTGACAAAGATATTAAATTCTTTTTCTCTTGTGTGCTAAGATCAATTCTCATTCGTATCTTGATACTTGAGGACTTAAGTTTTCATTCTATTAGTAAGTTATTTAAGAACTTTCTTTCATCATAATTTCCAAAAGATAAAAGAACATGGAAAAACCACTTTCAGTATTGAATTTGATTGCTTGGTTTGTCATCTACGTTGATATATTTCGCACGTGGTCTAGATAAACCGGAGCATTCAATTTAAAATGAATTATTAATCAATATAAACATCAAATCCTAGATAGGATTTATGCAACCAAACTATTGAACTGAAAGCTAGAATGCTAAGCATTCAAATCCTCGAACACTGGGTTATCAGATCGTAGGTGGAACAATTGAATTCCAGTATGATGATTAAATTCATTAGTCGATTAAAATAGTTCATATAATAATTTTCCATTCTTTAAGATAATTTTCCCATAGAATTGTTTTAATAATAAGAAAATGAAATAAAACTGCTATTGCCTACTTTATAATAAAATCCGACTGTATGCAGTTCAAGATCATATTTAAGTGATTCAAAAAATTAATTCTTCTTTTAAACCGCTTGAAATCACATGGAACAAATAATCAGCCCATGCTACAAAAACCAACAAGTGCGAAAATCTACCGTATTTATGCAAATCTAATGCACATCCCCATTTTAAAACTTTAAATAATAAAAAAATTGTTTGTCGGTGAATGTAATGCGCGTCAATGGTATGAGGAGTTTATTGAATCTTATTTTATACCGCAATGGATTTGTATATAAACTATTAACCAATGGTATGATAATTTTATTAAAATTAAGATACCACATTTTACACAACAATGGATTTATACATATAAAGTAGCACAACATAGAATTAACCTATTAGTGGGCTATTGTTATGTTAAACAATCATTGTTAATTACCACTACGGTATATACGGTAAATATTGTAAAATATGAACATAAAATAAATCGTAACATTTCTATCTAGCTAAGAGTTTCTACAAACAGTGATTAATAGTAAACGTCTTTATTCACTAATGTTTATACCACTGGAATCCTCGCAGCTCTCTTCGTCAGAAGCAGATTTATTTCTTCTTTCCTTATCATCATCGTCATCCTCGGCGTTCCAGAGCAGGTCATCTTCATTGCCATTAAATGAATTTGAAATGCAACATTTCGTGAAAGATTTCACAATCACTGGTGCTTCGATGCTTTTCCATGCAGAAGAAACCCAATGTGCAACATGTGTGGTGCATCACGCTTAATTTTTCCTGTCGGGGTGAATTCACGGTTTGGCTCACAAAACCATTTTTCGTACTTTGCCTAAGCGTGCCATTTAAAAGGTTTATTTATACTAACATCCACACAGGGGTTGTAACACAGACGTCATCCCATCAGAAATGCTAACAAACTCACTGCCTAGGCTGTGCATCTTCTTTTATACTTCGTCGGTGAGATGACCACAAAATACGTGCAAAGTACTGATGGTGGATTGGAGAGCCCACCGGGACAGCGTTTCCATACATTTTGGAGCCAATCAAACAATAATGATCCCGTCATCCACTCTTTCTCTTGGTTTCGAATTAGGACATCATCTGGGAACAGCTTTTCATTCTTATGGGTTTTAGGGCATCTTTTCCGTTTGAAGATTAAGAAAGAGGGAAGTTTGCACCCGTCTGCTGTTATTGCTAGCATCACTGTTACGTGTTGTTATTCATATTGCGAAGTTTTGATGATAACTTCCTTAGTCCCCTTCTCCGTAATGGTGTACTTACGAGGCTATAAATTGGCGTCTTGTCAGCGCTACCAATTTGCCCCTTTCAAAAATACTTTTCGTTCCGAAGTGTGATGACAAACCGCTGAAATGTTAGTAGTCTTCCCTCAAAATCTGCAGGAAGCTTTTAGCATATTGTAGTACGGCGCTTAGAGATAAGCTCATCCGCTTCATAAACCGATCCACCCATCCGCGGCTAGCCTTAAACTCTTGTTTAGGTATAGTAAGAACTTCAGCCTCCTCTTTTGCTTTATTTCTTATGGCGTCACTAGTCACAGGTTGTCCATTCTTCCTCCTTTCACGTACAAATTCTAATACTTTTTCTTCAATTTTAGAGTGTCTTCCTTTGCGAGTGCCAGTGAATTTCTTTCTTCTAACTTTAATTGCCGACAGTGCCAATTTCTGTTGCCGCCACAAGTGAACATTGCACTTAGCTATGTTGAACTCTCTCCCTGCCTTTCTATTGCCATTTTTTCAGCATAAAGGATTAATTTACGGTTGAAAGTAGCTTCATGTGACATTCTTCTCTGTTTACCCTCCTTTTCGTGACTACGTACTCTGCAGTTTGTTTCCTCTATACAATTACGTGTCAACGGTAAATGTAGTCGAGAAATACTGTAATCCATTGTAATGATTTAAATTTGGCTGACGTCATCGGCGGACTGCTGACCTTGCACTCGAATCTAATGCGCACCCTTATTTTGAATACTACATTTGGCCAAACACCATGCGCATTAGATTCGCGTATATACGGTATTTATCTATAATCAATTATACCCTTTCAGAGTATCCTCATGTCTGACAACCCCCTTGGAAATGGCATTTTGCAATTCCTTCCTTTGAAATCCAAGAAACTTATCATTTCTTGGATTTCATATGGTATTGGGGTGACTCTGCGCCCTATGCGACCAGTATGATTTTAAAAAGGTTTTTATCACCAGCTCATTTTCGTGATTAAAAGAGTTTTCGTACATATATTTGCCGTTTTGTTTCTAAAAGTAGTGTACAAACGTAAATCAGCGGAATATGAATGAGAGGGGGAATATTCGAGAACTCAATTTTATGTTATTGAATATTCTGTGAAAGAGATATTGTTTCAAATCATTAGGGGTAAACGTGATGAAGAAACGTAAAGTTCTCTTGATAGAGACAGTCACTTCGAGCAAAGTGCAGAAAATATCAAAGAATCTGGTTTTGTAGAAAACATATTTGTAACAAATATCAAACAGTGTGAAATATTAAAGAAAAAATCAAATAAAAACTAATAAATAATTCAAAACTTGGTCATTCATAAATATGATGGAAAAAATCAGAAATTGTTGAATTTAATAATGCAACACTAGAAATTTGTAGATAAAGTAAATGAAATGTCTATACCATGTCTATACAACTAAAAAAAACGGTGAATCATTGTTTTTCATGCGCATTGAACGTCAAAGAAACATATTTCATATTTTTTCTAATATAAATAAAGAGTGCATCCAAAGCACTATGCAAAATTTCTTATATCGGGTACAGAGAAATATATGAAGACAAGAACTATGCAAACAATTTTGAAAAAAACTGCTCCACTATAACAATTAATGCAGTCAATTCAAGAAACGTAAAACAAAATTGTGCAAAATGAAATAATTTTATTGAAAAAAAATAATTCTTCTTATTCTTGATAGAAGTATATGTCGGTTCAATCGATATACACTTCTGAATAAACACACTTTGTAATTCATGCTCTTTGTTCTTAAACATTAAAAATCTTTTCTTAAGCATAAAATTATAATTTCTTAACTAAACAATGAGTAAATATTTATTATGATGAAATAACATTTTAAACGTATTGCTCATTTTTAATAAAGCTAATTGGTGTGAACTAGTCACTTTACGCTACCTTCAACATCAGCGTTAGGAGCACACCTTCCCCCACATTAACTGGAAAATAAATTTATATAAGGTCGCTTTATTTCGGAATGCGCGGATTAAGTACAAATAGGTTTATTTTGTGGCAAAAAGTAAAGTTAAGAAGTGAGGTTCAATTTCAATCTTAGAATGATTAGAACTAATAAAAATGTTTTTATTAGTTCGAATATTGAAACAGAATAGTCTTACTCAGAAAATCATTTTTCGAAATATATATAAAGAGTAATTAAAAACTATGTTACTTTTTTGTATATTACACTCAACTTTATATTAAACAATTTGTGTTATGTCTTTGTATTAACTTTTAAAGTGAAATCATTTTTATCACCTACAGTAAATTCGTAAAATGCTTAAAGCACGTTGTACATAAATCACTGAATAATATTTTCTTAAACAATTGCAATGTTTTTGTACAAGGAAATATGTTGTTAAATTATTATACAATTCATAGGTCTACAAAATGATTGAAATAATATATTTAAACAAAGTAACATTAATAATGCATATTTACATTAAAAATGTTAATGAATCAAGAATATATCTATAACACTTTTTTTTCATTTTCAGTGGATATTTTAAGGAAATTGAGAATGATTGATGAAATTAAGTACAACTCTTTTATTCTTAAATTAATCACATTGCTTTTTATTGCTTTACTTTTTCATTACATTGCACAAATTGCTTTTCATTAATTTAAAATTAATCTGCTGATATAAATATTCTAAATTATTTTGTTTCTTATGCATTTCAGTTTTTTTTAATATTTAAAGGCATAATTGATACGCGAAAATGAAATGTTACATTTAAACTGATTTCTAAGATCCTATTTTTCATATTTCTTTGATAAAATTAAATTATTCAAAACACACAATCACATTTTCCGAAATAGAAAAAAAAATCATGGTTCATAATCCGGTAGGATAGTTATATTTCACTTCTAACTATACCACAGCAAATCGGGCATAATGAAATAGTAACAGCGATGGCAGATTGTGAGGAAAGAATTAGAGCGTTAAGCTCCTTGTCTCACAAACTAAAATAACGATCCAAATGTTGATCATATGGTCAATGAAGCATGCTCTCTTTTCTCGTCAGCTGGCGATAAAGGCCTTACGGTATTTTTTTATTACTCAATAAAGGATTTTGCTATCAAATATCATTCTTTAATGTTTGAATATTATAACTGCAGTAAAAAAAAACATTATAAAGAGATCTTCGAATCGGTACGTATGCGTTCTTTCATTACAGCTGTTCAAAGTTACAAATAAATAATAAAATAATAAATGATTTTTTTTAAATAATGGATAATTGTTTAAGTGATTTTCCATGAACTCTCAAATGCAATTTCAAGAAAAGTAAAATAAGCATTTCATATGTGGTTTAACTTTTTTCACATATCTTAGAAATCAACATGTTCAAAAAATCTCATGTTGCTAAAAATGTTGGAATGAAATATTAATCTTTTCCAAAATTCTTATGATACCTAAATTATCTTTAACGTTAATTGAATACTCCTAAGCATTGTATATATATATATATATATATATATATATATATATATATATATATATATATATATATATATATATATATATATATATATATATATATAGATCTCTGTGTGTGTTTTTTATCATTTATTTGTTAAGAAAGGAAATTAATTATCAGTTGAAAAATACTTAAAAATGTGTTAACGTAACGAGAAATGTACACTTTAAATGGTATATCAAAATAAAAAAATACTAAATATTTTAGATTTTGAACAGCGAAAATACAGAATAAGGGCAGTAATGCAGAAATATATAAAAGTCATTAATGAACAAAATCATCATGTTGAAGACTAATGATTTCAGCAAAACATACAATGATGCTAAGAAAGAATTAGTATGTTTACTGTTTTTATGATTAATCAGTTGTAACTATCATAGACACTCAACATGTAACTTGAATGATTATATTTCTTGGCAGCAACCAAATATAAACTACTAGAAATAACTATCTACTATAACAGAAAAACTTATAATCAGGAAATAAATTCTTTACTTTGTTTATAAGAAGCGGATTGATTTGTCTTAGTAAAATAACGACTTATTTAACTGATAGTGAATTTCAAAAAATCACTCGACCTTATCTGAACAAAAATAATCTTTACACATGCAAATATTAATATTTTATGCGACAATAAATGAACAAGACACCGGAAAATGTTTGTTAAATTCTACTGAAATAGCATACTATTATCATTTTAATAAATTCTTAGAATTAAATTTGTACTTACAAAACCAACAGAACTTCTTACGTTAAAATTAAATGTAACTATACATATCCTAGTATCTTGAAGAAACAATAGCAAATAAATAGCAATGGAGTTATATATCAATGGAATAACATATATAGTTTTCTTATTAAAATAAATTACTTCCTGCAATTGATATTAAAATTCCGAGAAATCTTCTGAGCATTCAGAACTATATTCTCTATACAAATACAGAAGTCTAGCAAATCTATCAGCTTAGAATTTTTTCTTACATTAATTCAAGAATTTCAAACAGCACAGAGCAGAAAACAATATCTGTACAAAATATATCAAATTTGTGTTAATGACAAGGTCTAATGAATATTTCTAATAAGATGCACCCCAAACTCGATGAGAAAATCTTGAAACTAATGGAAACTTTATAAATGTTAGTGATGTAAGTTTGTATCTTTTGTTGTTCGAGCGTAAGGCTTAGTGGGCTCGAGTCCATAGAGATGATTTTATTTCTTATTTGTTAGGATTTATTCTTCAAGAGATGACTCCACTTATTGCTAGAGAATCTGTGGATAAAGCTAGGGAATAGGACCAGATCAAATGTTGGCTATTGAAATGGTTTACATTAAATCCTTAAAAGTTCTTTGAAAACTTTATGGAGCATCAAGATGACTGGAATCTATTTGGACTGATTTTGGTTATTAGTTAGAAAATTTTTTCTTCGAGAACGAGTGACCAGTTTAGGAATCGTTGTTTTCGATCAACTGGAATCATTAATTGCGACAAATCGATAAAATGTATGGTACCGGTGTAAATTCGAGATCTTTTCTTAAATGAGTGGAGAAATTACCTCTTTCAAACAGTTATATGAGAAACAGGATTCTTACAAAGATGCGAGTAGGAAACTTCACAGAAGAAAATTTATCCTAAAAAGAGGAGAGACATCTTGTTTTTAAGAGCAGAACCAAAATTTTCTTTTGAAAACAAAGAGAAAGTTGGATGTAATATTCCTAAATCTCAAACATAAAACCCATTTACACATCTTTGATCTTTGAAACTGCAATACATCTCTGAAAAGAAGAAGATACTTCAATACTCCCACTGTGGATATCATCAATCCTAGTGTCCTCAATGCCGAGGTCAAGAAGTCCATAGATTCATCGGTCACTATGAATAGACTTAGAGCTGAAACAGAAATCAGTAACAGTTTTTGCAAACTTAAACAACGTTGGGAACTGAAAATTAAATTCCGATTCATGTATCAAGGGATTTTGGTACAAGCTTTGATGTTGTCTGCCACAAATATATAAAACCAGATATGCTTATAGGAAAAAAAGTATAGGTACAACAACCTTTTTTGAATCTTTTCCTCAAAATATTTACCATTGGTTAATATTGAATTAAAATGCAATCTTGCACATGTAATAACTAAAGTGGTTTTATTAGAAACAAACTTGACTAAGGAATATACTTGTTAGGAAATCGTACAGCATCTCTATTAAAAAGAATAGAAAATGACAAAGAAGATATTCGATTTGAAACCAGATCTGTAATGAAAGCACAAATGAAAAAAGTGAAAGAGAAACAAAATGAAAATGACTAAGACTCAAACGAGAAATTCGGTAATTAGAAATCATCTGAAGAAGGAAATTAAGCTGAAGATTTGTGCTTAGCATTTCTGGAAAGCGAGCATACCTTTGAGTAACTAAAGTCGAATATAGACGGAAACATTATTGCTTCTCTTATTCCAATTGGCTAAGAAAAATTTTAGATGTTTCTGAAAAATTAAAATCCTAAGCTATGAAAATATGTCATGAAAGGACGTCTAGACACATAGAAATGAAAAAAAAACTAAGGATTGATTAGTAAAATATTTCTAGTAGCTAAAATTATTACAAAAGTAGGGACATTTGTAAAAAAAATCGATCTTCGTTAAGATGCCGGAAAAGAAAATGATACGAAGAAAGTTTCATTAACTCCAGTGCCTATAATTTCTGAGATATTTACAAAAACAAATATATATCCTGGCTGTTCGCTATCTACATTGAAGAATGAGAAAAATAAATCATTACTGCTTTGTGTATGTCTGCAAAATATCCCGAAACTGTACTTGTACAGACACACCTTAAATAAATATAACAGATGCGTTTTATCAAAGTTTTAGTGACATTGGTTTTCTTAAATTTATTCAAACTTGTCAAAGAACTTCATTTGTTAGTACTTTAACAGTTAAATTCTTGAAAAGATTCGGAATTAAATTTGTGAGAAGCTCTATTCATCATCCACAAAGAAATCCAGTGGAAAGTTTCCATAGAAATTTGAAAAGATCTGTAGATTTGTGTGTATTGAAGCTGCTTCAGAATGGGAAATTTATCTACCAGCTATTTTTCCGCCCCATGAACAGTTACACATAAAAGTACAGGCTTCACTACAGTAGAGTTTGTACATGGTAAGCTAACAGCAGCTACCTTACTTCAGTAGCAATAGCTAGAACCTGAGGAAGAAAGCAATAATGTTGTAGAATTTTTCTTCTGATTGATTATTCGAGTGATAGGATGCCAAGAAGTAGCTGTTGATAATATGAAAGAGAATCAATTTAAAATAATGTAACTACACACACAAAAATGCGAAAGTTAACCACTCTATCTTTTATTTAATATCATCCATAAATGTATTTTCGTATTGAATTTATGATGCAATTTCGTAAATAACTTGTCTTTCCTATCTCTTTCTGTATTTGGGATAGGAATGCCAACTCTGGTTTTTTATATGAAATATAAAATTTAGTTCAAGTTGATTCATTTTTCTCCGCTTGTAGACATAATTGTTTCACAAAAAATGATACTTTAAAATGGGGACTTATAGAAAATATTTTTGATTTTTCTTTGAACAAAATATTGCTGCTATGAAATGCCTTAATTGTGATTTTTAATTGAAAGCAAAGTTTTTTAAATTGGAGTAAATCATTCAGCTTATAATAAAAGTATTTTTCGTGATAAAAAAATCAAGCTACTCTAGTATGTGTGGAGTCAATCAAAATGCTTAGCGTGCTTGTTGTAATATGCAGAAAACTTGACATTAAATATGTATATTTAGATTTATACCACTCAAGAAACAAAAAGCAACATTGTTTAAAAATAAACTACATATTCTTTTCTAATAAGAAAATAATACTTTTATTTTACTTAGATATATATTGGGTAACTGTGGTGTAACTGTAGATGGCGCTGAAGATGGTAATGCACATTAGTGCAAGGTTACTTTAGTATACCTTGAAACCGTTTTTATGAATGTAGCTAAACTCATTCCAATATTAAGACCGTGTCAACATTCATAATTTAAAATCTGTAGATTCAAATTAGCCCCATATATAATTACGATAGCGTAAACATACTATCTTTTCTATTATTTGCTGTAAGTTGACTATAATTCCAAGGTTGTATTTGTAAAATATTTTTCTTTGTTTTGTAAAATATTTAACGTTGTTATCGTAATAATTTCAACATTAGACTTATTCTCATATAGTCTTTACACTCATCTTACACAAGCATTGATTTCATTAATATTACTAAACTGTATTCTTGTTAATAACTCAAGTTAGAATAGTGATTGTTTTTCTTAAGTGTTTCGAAAGGGAAAAATGATATATACATATAAAGTTTCTAAAAATTAAACTATGATCAATAAATTTCTAAAAAAAAAAAAAAAAAAAAAAAAAAAACAGAAATTTATTAAATTTGCCATAATAGTATTATAAAAAAATATGTAATTTTTGAAACTAAACAATCAGTCACCAAAATTGGTTACGAACAATTATTTTTAAAATGGATTGCGATAAATAAATTTAGTTTTGGTGTGACATTCCACAGTATTATACCGTTATTATAACAGTTATAAATATTTTTCCAACTACTAGGGAACTAATATTTAATTGATAACTTATATGATTATCTAAATTTAAAAAACACTATTATTATGATTCTTAAAAGTTCTTAAAGTTACATTTTAAAACTATAAATGCTTTTTATTAAAATCTTTTACCATGCAAATTACTAAAATATGATTCACTCTATATATATATATATATATATATATATATATATATATATATATATATATATATATATATATATATATATATATATATTTAATTTGCATTCTTTGAGCTTTTGTATACTGACACAAAATGAAAAATTTAGTAACCGTTTTCGATAACGGGCACACATTGAATCATTATAATTTCTATTTATTTCGAAATTATAATCGCAAATTCTTACAACACTCCAAAATGTGCTCAGTTTATGGACCTAAGTTTGTTGAGCACAATATTTTATAGTAAGTAAATAGAAAAATGAATTCAAAATTATATAAAATATGTGGTTTAAATGGAATAGTTTTAAGTATTCATTTTTGACTGATGTAAAAGATGGACAATTGAAATTAGTGTCTGCTAAAGATTTTCAAGCATAACTTTATTATTTTGATGTTGTTTTGTATTAAATCGTAAATGTCAAACCAGCTTTAACGAAACGAAAATTAAAAAGATTTTAAATGCATGCAAACTACAAAAGTTTTGTTTGGGGTTATTACCACTCCAATTTAATCCATAATTACTATTTATTTTTGATAATGTTTTATACATAAAGTAATATAATTAAACACTTTTTTTAAATTTTTTTAGAAAATTAAAAACCATTTAAGTATTACTTGATATGCATTTAAGTATTACATTAGTCTCTAAGCACAAATGCCATGTAACAATCTTACAGTTAAAATGCTATTTTAACGGTATTTTAAACATTGCATACTTTAATTTAAGAAAATTATGTACATACAAATTTTATCTTCAAAGTCAATTGAACAATTTTTTAATTTAAAACTATATATAGCAAAGATATTACTCTGTTCTTATAAATGAATTTTTCGGAAGAGTCATTAAGCATTTATTGAAAGTATGCAAGTAGATTTTGAATTTAAGTTTTAGTTGCTTTATGTTGGAATGAAAACCCAAACCAAAGTAGTTAATGTACATCTTTGAAAATGTTTACTGCTTAAATAATTTAAATTTCCACTATTAAGCTTATGAATATTTAAATTTTTTTAAATATTTAAAGATGTATAACGTATTCATTGTTATTTATACCTATTTTTAATTAAGGATTTCAAGTTGCACCTTGTTTCATGTTTTATCATAAGTTCTTTCATTCAGAAAAAATGTAAATAAATTCATCATTAATGTTTCTATACATTGTTTTTCCTATTGCACCATGAATTAGATAATATCTATGAAATAATAACTTACTTTATATGTTTGGATACATTTTATCGATACATAAAAGGAATTTTTTCTTCGTGACTTTCAAGTGAAATACTTCTTTAAAGTTTTTACTTTGATATTTTAATAATTTCTGATACAATTTATAAAATACAGAGAACTATTCACATGAAACAAAATTTTTAACATAATACATTTTTTATCCTATGCTAAGAAAGGGCTATTATACACATTTATTTAAAATTTTACATCTTAAAATTACAATATTTTTCCCGATTGAAATATTTTATTTCTTTTTCAATCTTGAAAATAGGCACGAGAAAGTGAGGGTAGCTATTCACAAGAAATAAAAAACAATTTTGTAAAGAAAAATGATTTCCAGTTTCCTAAATATAATATCAGCATAATAAGACAATTATATTATATTTTTTAAATTCAGTTTCAGAAATAATTTAAAATTTTTGCGACCTTTATTTCTATTCCTCGGGGATTTTCCATCAAAAGTTAAGAGAGATATCTGACGAGATTCTGAATGAATTTAAGATTTAATCTCTGCAAATATTAATTGTATTTCCGAATCAATTTTGATCTACCGAAAATAAAAATGACGTTGTCCAGATACTGATGCTTGATTCTATCAGAACTTATGAAGTTGGACTCCTAGCGGAATAAGATTTTTTTTTCGCCTCTAGACTGACTGGCAGTGAAAAAAGTGATGTGATATTGGAACTTTGTTCGATTCAGCCGGACTTGATGATCTTTGTCATGTTGCAAAAAAAGAAAATAAAGAATGGAAGAAGGAAACTAATCTTTTTTCCCTCGGAAGTCTTTGGGGATATATAACACTAAAAGCAAAAATTCTTGACTTTTTGATATTTTTCTTAGCTAGAAAACATAAGCACGGGACAAGTGGTTGAAACCTAATTTTAGTATGAAAAAAATCATATAATTTCTTATTTATATTTACATTATGGTTAAAATACAGTAATTTATGTAAAAATGAACTTATAATATATATATATATATATATATATATATATATATATATATATATATATATATATATATATATATATATATATATATATATATTGTATATATATATTGCATATATATATATATACATATATATATATATATATATATATATATATATATATATATATATATATATATATATACATATATATATTATATGTATACATATATATATTCCCGAAAATATTGATACAAGAATATTATTTGGTCTACTTTTGTCTGCATTCATAACATAATAACATGCCATTTTCCCTGAATCATATTTCTTACTGTAGGATTCGATTCCCTGTTTGTGATAGCAGTCTAGCAAAAAAATTCTCTTTGCCTCAGTAACTAATAATAATTAATTATCGTTAACGATTTCTTTTCATTTAAATATTTATAACAATTAAATACAGGCATTAATTTTTTTTATTTAAATTAATAAGAATTTATTTCCAAGAAAATTACCATTTATTAATGTAATTTCTAAGAAATAATTATTTAAATCAGTGTATTTTTGTTTAAAATAATTTCATCAGAATATTGTTAGAGTTATGTCACCTTGAAGAATTTAATTGTTACAATTCAGTTTTAATAAAAAATTATTTCTGATATAACTATGCAATAAATAGTAAAACTAGTATTGAAAAAATGTTTCATTTGCTAGACCTTTATTCGAAAACCATGTCGTTATTTTTGAAGTATTAAAACATGATAATTGTTTTAGAAATAATTCATATAAATATGTTTTGAAATATAATAAATATGTCTTGAAATTAATTAATTTACTGTAAAAGTTAACAGTGTTGTAAAGCAAATAGTGTCAACCAAACTTTACATATAAACTTCCATTTGCAAAGCATCGCCATTAAGACAATGGGGTTTAAGTTTATATGTTCTGATTTAAATGTATAGCCGGGATTTATTTCACTGCATTTATTATGCCATTGAAATATAGTTTATTTACTTATGTTCTTAATTTAAAGCTGAAAATAACGATAAAATATATATTTTTTAGAATTATATTAAATTATACGTTAAAAGAAATTGGATTTGAAATAAAAACAGAAGACTCCATATATTTGAAAATAGTTTTGCTGTCATTTATATTTTTTCATTAGGATTCAATTTTTTTATGTATATTTTTAATCTTTTTCTGTGTTTATAAAAAATTTGTTTATTATCACATTCGTAAGAGCTTTCAGAACCATCCGAATAATTTTTCGCGGCGAAAAAACTATTCAGGAATAAACAAGATTTATTTGAGATAAGAAAATACATTTTCTACACATTATTTTTTACCAGAGACAATTCCGTTATATTGAATGTTTTTACGAGTTTTTATAAACTTCTACATAAAAAATAAAGTTTATTTTCAGTAAGAAATATGAAATGTGTGTTTTTTTAAATACATTTTTCCTACTTTAACATTTATATTAGATCTTTGAAAAATAATAGAAATAGTAACTAGTATTGAAAAAATACCTGATTAATTTAAAATATTTTCAAACTATTTATTTCCTATAGATAGTTTTCTTATGAATGTAGTTTAAAATCTGAAAAACTCTGCCTGAGAATTAAAAGTATCTGATTTCTTCAAATATCAATTGCTTTTTCCATTCGAATCTCATTCCTTGTAATAGAACTGAACTCCGATACTCCATTCTACTGGTAGGTGAAAAACTAAAATTGTGGCGGAATTAGTTTTTTTATTTTATTTTATTTATTTTTATTTTCTCATCAAGCCTCATCCACAAAAAAAGGTGTTGTCTGAGAAATTCTCATTCCCACATTTCAATTTAATTGAACTTGATAAACCTCGTATATATTACAGAAAATAAAGAAAAAGTACTCTTTCCATTGGGGGTGTTACTAAGGAAAATAAATCTGAAAATAACTTTGATAAAAATCTTGATGCCAGGTTCAAAACCAACTCCTTTTAAAGGAGAAAATTCACTATTATTTTTTTATATAAATTTTCTAATGAATCTTAACTTCTTTTCTAGAGAATGTTAATAGTTGATGAAAGCTATTTAACAAAGATGCATTTTAATACACAATATTTTTTTTTCAAAAAAAATAAAAAAATCAGAATAATTTTCCTATTTATATTTTAAGGAATTAATAAAAAAATCATAAGATTGTGTCGTATAAATATTTTGCTTACTTTCTGTAAATCAACAATTAAAAACGTTAAGAAAATATTTAATTTAAACGAACGTTATTGAGCTTATTTTATTCAACACATTCAGTGTAAAAATATTCCTTGAATCACACACTGTTTTAATTAATGATAATTTCATTAAAATTCAAATTTAAAAATGTAAAATTGGTTTTAACTACCTCGAAGCCAAATTGTTTATGTATTATCATAATAATTTCTCCATTTTTGATTGATAATCTGCTTCTATAAAATTATAACCTATAATTGATATTGAATAATATTTTAATCATTAAAAATTATATTCTTCTATATTAGTTAAATTTTATATTCATGGAGTTTTTATTCTCTATTTTTGTACTAGTCAATTAATGAATAAAGTTGTGATTAATTGAAAATTAAAATAATTCATAAAAGATATATTTGAATTTTTCAATAGCCTATATAATGAAAGGTATTCTAATTTTAAATCTGCTTGAGAGTAAATGATAAAAAATAAGAAATATCTAGCAGAAAATGCTATATTGAATTATTATATTGTTTAACTTTTTGATGTAAAGCCAATTAATAGAACTATATTGTCATGAAATTAAAAAGAAATTTTAACATTATTTAGCTTTGCTTTCGATTTTGTTATAAAACAAGTTTAAAAGCCATAAAAAATTTCTTTTAATTGCTATTATTAATTTTTCATACTGAATTCCGAATGTGCTGTATCATCATTATAACAAAAGATCACTTTGATCCTATAAAAGATCAATAAATTCTAAATGTACATGCGTAGAAAAGATTTGAGAATAAAATTATTAAATTTTCAGGCTTCTATGGAAAATCTGGATTATGGAAACAAAAAAAAAAAACTAAAAGTTATTTAATAGTAATGATTCAATAATAAGCAGCATCTTGAACATTTTTCTCATGAAGTACATTTTTCTTATTTTGTAATAATGTCACAATTATAACGTCATAGCAATACGTCATAAATATTATAAAGAATAAAAAATAGTAAATGAATAATTTATATATTCAGATTTAAAATTGACATCGATTAAATGAGTTTTAAAATAAAATATAATTTTACCAGTTTGTCTGACAAATATTGCGCATACTGCAATAAACAAGTATAATATACATTGGTATGTGTTTCAATAATATTGGTCTCATAACGAATTAAAAGGAAATATTTTTGCATTCAATAATACGGCAATCTGAGGAATTCGCTACGATAAATCACAAAAGCAAAATTAACATAAAATATTTTATTGTTGTTACTAATGACACTTGGACAAGCCAAGCTCGCTATGCTATGTGAATTAAATAGGGAGCGACTTTCGTTTTAATCAGAGCACCATGAAGGTGAAAGTACGACTTTAGGCAACCATTTACATCTCATTCATACAAGGAAAGAACAAAGACAGGATAGATAGAAAGAGAGAGAGAGTACATCCATGCCCAAACCGGGATTCGAATCCAGGACCTCCTCATCCGTAGTCAGGCACGCTGACCACTAATTATAGCTTCTGTAATTAATGTATTCTAATGAAGAAAAGGAAGAATAAAAGGAAACATGGGAAATACTTTTAGATGTTTCTGAAAAATTAAAGTCCTAAGCTATGAAAATATGTCATGAAAGGACGTCTAGACACATAGACATGAAAAAAGCTAAGGATTGATTAGTAAAATATTTCTAGTAGCTAAAATTATTACAAAGAAGTAGAGACATTTGTAAAAAATTTCGATCTTTGTCAAGATGCAGGAAAAGAAAATGATAAGAAGAAAGTTCAATTAACTCCAGTGTCTATAATTTCTGAGATATTTACAAAAATAAATATATATGCTGTTGGTTCTCTACCTACATTGAAGAATGCAAAAAATAAATCATTTCTGCTTTGTGTTTGTTTTCAAAATATCCCGAAACTGTACTTGTACAGACACACCTTTAATAAATATATAAGGTGCATTTTCTCAAAGTTTTAGTCACATTGGTTTTCTAAATTCTTGAAAAGATTCGGAATTAAATTTGTGAGAAGCTCTATTCATCATCCACAAAGAAATCCAGTGGAAGGTTTCCATAGAAATTTGAAACGATCCATAGATTTGTGTGTATTAAAGCTGCTTCAGAATGGGATGTTTATCTACCAGCTATTTTTTTCGCCCCATGAACAGCTACAGGCTTCACTACAGAAGAATTTGTACATGGTAAGCTAACAGCAGCTACCTTACTTTAGAAGCAATAGCTAGATCCTGAGGAAGAAAGCAATGATGTTGTTGAATTTGTCTTTTGATTGATCATTCGAGTGATAAGATGTCAAGAAGTAGTTGTTGAGAATATGAAAGAAAATCAATTTAAAAAAAATGTAACTACACACACAAAAAATGTGAGAGTTAACCACTCTTTTTTTATATTAATATCACCCATAAAATGTATTTTCCAACTGAATTGATGATGCAATTACGTAAATAACTTGGTTTCCCTATCTCTCTCCGTATTTGGGATAGGAATGCTAACTATGTTTTTTAATAAGTGTTCCCCTATATATTGGATAACTGTGGTATAACTGTAGGTGGCGCTGAAGATGGTATTGCACATTAGTGCAAGGTTACTTTTGTAAATCTTGAAACCGTTTTCATGAATATAGCTAAACTCATTCCGATATTAAGACGGTGTCAACTTACCTAATTTAAAATCTGTAGATTCAAATTATTCCTATATATAATTACGATAACGTAAATATAATATCTTATCTATTGTTTGCTGTAAAATGACTATAATTTCAAGGTTGTATTTGTATAATATTTTTCATTCAAATGATTTCAAACATTAGATTTATTCTCATATAGTCTTTACACTCATCTTATAAGCATTGATTTCTTTAATATTTTTAAACAGTATTCTTGTTAATAACTCAAGTTAAAATATTGATTGTTTTTCTTAAGTGTTTCTAAAGGAAAAAAGATATATATATATATATATATATATATATATATATATATATATATATATATATATATATATATATATATATATATATATATGGGTTCTTACTTTGTTATGGAAAAAATATTTACACAGAGTTAAATTTTAAATGATTTAATTATGGTTTTGGACAGAATAAGACAAAAATCTATGTACATTATTTACAATATTAAATCACGATCTAACATCTTAGTTAGTTAGTAATAATTCAAAACAAGTTTAATATCCATTCGCGTCTTTAAGTCATCACGTCTATTCCATTCACTCACATCGTCGTTCTTTTTCTTTCTCTTCTGCGTGTCTGACATGTGAGTGGCCCTCTGGTGGCGCTTTCAATCCCACACACACACACACACACACACACACACACACACACAATATATATATATATATATATATATATATATATATATATATATATATATATATATATATATATATATATATATATATATATATATATATATATATATATATATATATATATATATATATATATATATATATATATATATATATATATATATATATATATATATATATATATATATATATATATATATATATATATATATATATATATATATAGTTTACTTAAGTAAACTTTAGTAAAAATTAAAATTAAATAAATAAATAATAATAAAAATTAAACTAATTAAACTATGATCAATGAATTTCTAAAAAACAGAAATTTATTAAATTTGCCATAATAGTATTATAAAAATAATATGTAATTTTTTTAAATTTTAAACAATCAGCCACCAAAATTGGTTACGAGCAATTTAGCTTGAAAATGGACTGCGATAAATAAATTTAGTTTTGGTGTGACATTTCATAGTAATATACAGTTATTATAACAGTTATAAATATTTTTTCAACTACTAGGGAACTAATATTTAATTGATAATTTATATGATTATCTAAATTTGAAAAACACTATTATTATAATTCTTAAAATTTCTTAAAGTTACATTTTAAAATTATAAATGCTTTTTTAAGAAAATCTTTTACCATGTAAATTACTAAAATATGATTCACTATATATATTTTTTTAATTTGCATTATTTGAGCTCTTGTATACTGACACAAAATGAAAAATTTAGTAACCGCTTTCGATAACGAACACACATTGAATCATTTATTACCATTTATTTCGAAATTATAATCGCCATTTTTTACAGCACTCCAAAATTCGTTCAATTTATGGACATAAGTTTGTTAAGCATAATATTTTATAATAAGTAAATAGAAAAAGGAATTCCAAATTATATAAAATATATGGTCTAAATGGACTAGTTTTAAGTATTCATTTTTGACTGATGTAAAAGATGGACAATTGAAATTAGTGTCTGCTAAAGATTTTCAAGCATAACTTTATTATTTTGATGTTGTTTTGTATTAAATTGTAAATGTCAAACCAGCTTTAACGAAACGAAAATTAAAAAGATTTTAAATGCATGCAAACTACAAAAGTTTTGTTTGGGGTTATTACCACTCCAATTTAATCCATAATTACTATTTATTTTTGATAATGTTTTATACATAAAGTAATATAATTAAACACTTTTTTTAATTTTTTTAGAAAATTAAAAACCATTTAAGTATTACTTGATATGCATTTAAGTATTACATTAGTCTCTAAGCACAAATGCCATGTAACAATCTTACAGTTAAAATGCTATTTTAACGGTATTTTACACATTACATACTTTAATTTAAGAAAATTATGTACATATAAATTTTATCTTCAAAGTCAATTGAACAATTTTTTAATTTAAAACTATAAATAGCAAAGATATTATGTTCTTATAAATGAATTTTTCGGAAGAGTCATTAAGCATTTATTGAAAGTATGCAAGTAGATTTTGAATTTAAGTTTTAGTTGCTTTATGTTGGAATGAAAACCCAAACCAAAGTAATTAATGTACATCTTTAAAAATGTTTACTGCTTAAATAATTTAAATTTCCACTATTAAGCTTATGAATATTTAAATTTTTTTAAATATTTAAAGATGTATAGCGTATTCATTGTTATTTATACATATTTTTAATTAAGGATTTCAAGTTGCACCTTGTTTCATGTTCTGTCATAAGTTCTTTCATTCAGAAAAAATGTAAATAAATTCATCATTAATGTTTCTATACATTGTTTTTCCTATTGCACCATGAATTAGATAATATCTATGACATAATAACTTACTTTATATGTTTGGATACATTTTATCGATACATAAAAGGAATTTTTTCTTCGTGACTTTCAAGTGAAATAATTCTTTGAAGTTTTTTCTTTGATATTTTAATAATTTCTGATACAATCTATAAAATACAGAGAACTATTCATATGAAACAAAATTTTTAACATAATACATTTTTTATCCTATGCTAACAAAGGGCTATTATACACATTTATTTAAAATTTTACATCTTAAAATTACAATATTTTTCCCGATTGAAATATTTTATTTCTTTTTCAATCTTGAAAATAGGCACGAGAAAGTGAGGGTAGCTATTCACAAGAAATAAAAAACAATTTTGTAAAGAAAAATGATTTCCAGTTTCCTAAATATAATATCAGCATAATAAGACAATTATATTATATTTCTTTAAATTCAGTTTCAGAAATAATTTAAAATTTTTGCGACCTTTATTTCTATTCCTCGGGGATTCTCCATCAAAAGTTAAGAGAGATATCTGAAGAGATTCTGAATGAATTTAAGATTTAATCTCTGAAAATATTAATTGTATTTCCGAATCAATTTTGATCTACCGAAATTAAAAATGACGTTGTCCAGATACTGATGCTTGATTCTATCAGAACTTATGAAGTTGGACTCCTAGCGGAATAAGATTTTTTTTTTCGCCTCTAGACTGACTGGCAGTGAAAAAAGTGATGTGATATTGGAACTTTGTTCGATTCAGCCGAACTTGATGATCTTTGTCATGTTGCAAAAAAAGAAAATAAAGAATGGAAGAAGGAAACATTCTTTTTCCTTCGGAAGTCTTTGGGGATATATAACATTGAAAGCAAAAATTCTTGACTTTTTGATATTTTTCTTAGCTAGAAAACATAAGCACGGGATAAGTGGTTGAAACCTAATTTTAGTATGAAAAAAATCATATAATTTCTTATTTATATTTACATTATGGTTAAAATACAGTAACTTATGTAAAAATGAACTTATAATATATATATATATATATATATATATATATATATATATATATATATATATATATATATATATATATATATATATAAATATATATATATATATAAATATATATATATATACATATATATATATATATATATATATATATATATATATATATATATATATATATATATATATATATATATATATATATATATATATATATATATATATATATATATATATATATATATATATATATATATATATATATATATATATATATATATATATATATATATATATATATATATATATATATATATATATATATATATATATATATATATATATATATATATATATATATATATATATATATATATATATATATATATATATATATATATATATATATATATATATATATATATATATATATATATATATATATATATATATATATATATATATATACATATATATATTATATGTATACATATATATATTCCCGAAAATATTGATACAAGAATATTATTTGGTCTACTTTTGTCTGCATTCATAACATAATAACATGCCATTTTCCCTGAATCATATTTCTTACTGTAGGATTCGATTCCCTGTTTGTGATAGCAGTCTAGCAAAAAAATTCTCTTTGCCTCAGTAACTAATAATAATTAATTATCGTTAACGATTTCTTTTCATTTAAATATTTATAACAATTAAATACAGGCATAAATTTTTTTATTTAAATTGATAAGAATTTATTTCCAAGAAAATTACCATTTATTAATGTAATTTCTAAGAAATAATTATTTAAATCAGTGTATTTTTGTTTAAAATAATTTCATCAGAATATTGTTAGAGTTATGTCACCTTGAAGAATTTAATTGTTACAATTCAGTTTTAATAAAAAATTATTTCTGATATAACTATGCAATAAATAGTAAAACTAGTATTGAAAAAATGTTTCATTTGCTAGACCTTTATTCGAAAACCATGTCGTTATTTTTGAAGTATTAAAACATGATAATTGTTTTAGAAATAATTCATATAAATATGTTTTGAAATATAATAAATATATCTTGAAATTAATTAATTTACTGTAAAAGTTAACAGTGTTGTAAAGCAAATAGTGTCAACCAAACTTTACATATAAACTTCCATTTGCAAAGCATCGCCATTAAGACAATGGGGTTTAAGTTTATATGTTCTGATTTAAATGTATAGCCGGGATTTATTTCATTGCATTTATTATGCCATTAAGATATAGTTTATTTACTAGTGTTCTTAATTTAAAGCTGAAAATAACGGTAAAATATATTTTTTTAGAATTAAATTAAATTATATGTTAAAAGAAATTGGATTTGAAATAAAAACAGAAGACTCCATATATTTGAAAATAGTTTTGCTGTCATTTATATTTTTTCATTAGGATTCAATTTTTTTATGTATATTTTTAATCTTTTTCTGTGTTTATAAAAAATTTGTTTATTATCACATTCGTAAGAGCTTTCAGAACCATTCGAATAATTTTTCGCGGCGAAAAAACTATTCAGGAATAAACAAGATTTATTTGAGATAAGAAAATACATTTTCTACACATTATTTTTCACCAGAGACAATTCCGTTATATTGAATGTTTTTACGAGTTTTTATAAACTTCTACATAAAAAATAAAGTTTATTTTCAGTAAGAAATATGAAATGTGTGTTTTTTTAAATACATTTTTCATACTTTATTATTCATATTAGATCTTTAAAAAATTAGAAATAGTAACTCGTATTGAAATAATACCAGATTGATTTAAAATATTTTCAAACTTTTTTAATTCCTATTGAAAATTTCTTTATGAATATAGAATAAAATTTGAAAAACTCTGCCTGAGAATTTAAAGTATCTGATCTCTTCAAATATCAATTGCTTTTTCCATTCGAATCTAATTCCTTGGAATAGAACTGAACTCCGATACTCCCTTCGACTGGTAGGTGAAAAACTAAAATTGTGGCGGAATTAGTTTTTTTATTTTATTTTATTTATTTTTATTTTCTCATCAAGCCTCATCCACAAAGAAAAGGGTGTTGTCTTAGAAATTCTCATTCCCACATTTCAATTTAATTGAACTTGATAAACTTCGTATACATTACAGAAAATAAAGAAAAAAGTACTCTTTCCATTGGGGGTGTTACTAAGGAAAATAAATCTGAAAATAACTTTCTCTGATAAAAATCTTGATGCCAGGTTCAAAACCAACTCCTTTTAAAGGAGAAAATTCACTATTATTTTTTTATATAAATTTTCTAATGAATCTTAACTTCTTTTCTAGAGAATGTTAATAGTTGATGAAAGCTATTTAACAAAGATGCATTTTAATACACAATATTTTTTTTTCAAAAAAAAATAAAAAAAATCAGAATAATTTTCCTATTTTTATTTTAAGGAATTAATAAAAAAATCATAAGATTGTGTCGTATAAATATTTTGCTTACTTTCTGTAAATCAACAATTAAAAACGTTAAGAAAATATTTAATTTAAACGAACGTTATTGAGCTTATTTTATTCAACACATTCAGTGTAAAAATATTCCTTGAATCACACACTGTTTTAATTAATGATAATTTCATTTAAAAATGTAAAATTGGATTTAATTACCTCGAAGCTAAATTGCTTATGCATTATCATAATAATTTCTCCATTTTTGATTGCTTATCTGTTGGTATAAAATTATATATTAAATTATATCCTATTGAAAATCGATATTGGATTATATTTTAATCACTAAAAATTATATTCTTCTATATTAGATAAATTTTATGTTCATGAAAGCTTTATTCTCTATTTTTGTATTATTCAATTAATGAATAAAGTTGCGATTAATTGAAAATTAAAATAATTCATAAAAGATATATTTGAATTTTTCAATAGCCAATATAATGAAAGATATTCTAATTTTAAATCTGCTTGAGAGTAAATGATAAAAAATAAGCAATATGTAGCAGAAAATGCTATATTGAATTATTATATTGTTTAACTTTTTGATGTAAAGCCAATTAAAAAGCCTATATTGTCATGAAATTAAGAAGAAATTTTAACATTATTTAGCTTTGCTTTTGATTTTGTTATAAAGCAAGTTTAAAAGCCATAAAAAGTTTCTTTTAATTGCTATTCTTAATTTTTCATACTGAATTCCGAATGTGCTGTATCATCATTATAACAAAAGATCACTTTGACCCTATAAAAGATCAATAAATTCCAAATATACATGCGTAGAAATGATTTGAAAATAAAATTATTAAATTTTTAGCCTTCTATGGAAAATCTAAACAATGGAAACAAAAAAAAGTTATTTAACAGTAACGATTCAATAATAAGCAGCATCTTGAACACTTATCTTATGAAGCAATGAACACGTATAATTTACATTGGTATGTGTTTCAATAATATTGGACTCATATCGAGTTAAAAGGAAATATTTTTACTTTCAATAATACGGCAATCTGAGGAATTCGCTACGATAAATCACAAAAGCAAAATTAACATAAAATATTTTATTGTTGTAACTTATGACACATGGACAAGCCAAACTCGTTATGCCTTGGCTATGCGAATTTAAGTCAATTGGGAGCGTCTTTCATTTTAATCAGAGCATCATGAAGGTGAAAGTACGACTTTGCTCTAGACACATGCCATAGGTACCCTTTTATAGGGTAGGCAACCATTCAAACTTCATTCATACAAGGAAAGGACAAAGACAGGATAGACAGAGAGAGAAAAAGTACATCCATGCCGAACTGGGATTCGAACACAGGACCTCCTTAACCGTAGTCAGGCCTGCTTACAACTAGACAAGTTTGGCGGCTACATAAAGCATAAATCAGTTTAATGAAAACGGTTCATTTTTTAAGTATTTTTTAATCATTGAACTCATTTACTCAATGTAAATATTTTTTTCTGCAATTATATGAAAATGATACTGTTTTTTATTTTCTAATCACCGCTTACTGCTCAACAATTTTGAATTTGTTTTCTCTGTGTTTTCTACTTTTTTTTGAGATAGGATTTTAATTTCAAAAATGTATATAAACTTTTCTGCAAATAAACCTGTTTTGTAGTGCATAGTCAATTTTTATAACCTGAAATCATTTTTATTAATACTTAATAATAATAAATGTCCTCATTCTATAATTAAGAAAATGAAGCACTGCTTTACTGTTATGAAGTTGATTTCTGTATGGAAAAATCTAAATGTTATATTTTAATACCGAATATTGTATCATTTGCTTAAAAGTTATAGAAAGCCAATTGTTTAACGTATGGGGAGACAAAATTAAACAAAATTTTGGTATTTGTATTTTAATTCAATAATTAAATTATCATTTAAAGAGAGTTTGCAAATGTAAACACCTGCAAAACAAAAATTTACTTAACACGTAATCTAATTAAAATTTAAAGAGAATTTTTATCATTTTATATAATTTATAAGAGTTCTAACCTAAATTAAAATGAAATATAATTTAATTATATTCTTTATGAAAATACGATAGAAATATATAATGCTTATATAAAATTAAAACATGATCTTACATGATTAAGTAATGATGTGTGCATTGATGATTGTTTCCACTAAATTTCTTGAATTTATTCTTTTATTACGCATACAGTGAGTAGTCATTGGAATCAAATTACAAAATATAACAAGTTTATGTAAGAAATATTAGCTAAGTGTACTGCCCACTGAAGTACATAGTTAATGCAATATCAATTACTTTTTGAACACGTAATACTATATTTATCTTTACAAACATAACTACATGGAATCTTATCTCACTCGATAATCGACACTGTAAGTTTAATTTTCTATTCCTCCTCAGAATTTTAAGTACAGATAAAATATTTATGTTTTTCTAATGATTTAAATAATGTTTAAAAATTTGCGCATCTATTAATTGTGAAGTCTATTTAGTTCTTAAGAAAACATAAAGCTAATTAGACATAAAATAAATTTAAATTCTGAATACAACTTTCGTAAGAGAAAACAATGTTGCATTTTAGTTACATAAGATTTTTATTCGGAATTTAAGAAATTAAAATGTGTAGTAGAGAAACTTGTTGCTAATGTGCTTGTTGCTCTTGTCAAACTAATGAGCCCAAGGTCCCAAGTTCAATCTCCACGAGTGAACGATGGAAAAAACATTCATTTTAATGTTATGTTTCTTAGTTATTAATCCTTGGTTTATTTAAATTATTCTTATGTTCCATACAAATCGATTTCTGGAAAATTTCTAAGTTAGAATGTTCTGAAATACCAATAGAGAATGTTTAATTGCTGTATATAAGTTCAGCTAACTTTCACTTCAATTAATAAAAAGTTTGAGTTATGAGCTCTGTCCTTCCTACTCTAAATTCTACACCAAAGATAATGTCATCTTACGCAGCAATATAACTTATTGAATATAAGTTGAGAAATTAAGTAAATGTATCAAACAAACACATTATGTAGCAAGCACGAGGGAATTGCCCTTGATTATATGTTATACATTTTAGCTAATATATGATGGTCTTAATGATCCTGCTGTAAGTGATCTTTTGTCATCATCAATAATTAAATCTGTGATATTATAATATTTCAATATTACAATTAAGATCTCTTGAAGCATCATTTTGGAAAGTTTATGAATTCGAAACAATGAGATAGATAATTTAAATATAAATGTATGCAGTTTTCTAGAAAAATGAATACTCACTACCATGGAAAGATGTTTTAAGCTAACGGCGCCTTATTAAAGGTATTTTACTTCTTAAAAATGCGACATTTTGTGAACACTAAATTTTATTAATTAAAACAGAGCCGATCTAGAAGGTTAGGGTGTCTTTCTCATCATCGAAAAACAGGGAATTTTAATCATATCCTAACAAAAATTTCGTCGTATTCACTAAAGAGAGTTTAGGAACTTTGATAAGTTTTTGGTCACAATGTCCTCCATGTGAAAATAATATTTGGGGTTGACAGGTAAAAAAGTTGGAGATGTCTTCTTCTATGTCCCTGCTTTTTTCACAATTAATCTCCCCCGCAAGTGTTTCTCCAAACTGGTAGATACTAACTCAGGCTAACTCAGGGAGAAGTAGAGATAAGTATGCAGGTGCAATAACTACCTCTACTAATTATCTGCATTCAAATTGCTCTGAAAGCACGTGCATGCTTCAAAATGAGAACATACGAAATAAATAATGACAAATTTACGCAATTCAAGTATTTTGTTCAAAAAATTTCAATCAGATCTGTTTTTACTAACGTTGAAATAGTTTATAAAAAATGAGATAAAAATTTATCATGTTTTAATTTTGAAAACTTGTTTATTATAAAATTATTTTATAATAAACAAGTAAAATATTATGCAGGTAAAATATTTATTTAATGTATACATATTCTAATAAGCTATAAGTAATGATAAAACAAAACAAATTTTAAAAAAAATTTGAATAATTTAAATGATTATTAGAAAGAATTCTGTTAAAAATTTTCAAAATTACCTATACATAAGCAAATTTTATTTTTCCTAGAATAAAAAAAATTTACAAATTAAACCTTTATGCAATTTTCTAATCTAGTGATTTCCCAAATTTATGTATATATTTTATGCAGAAATATTTGAAGTAAATATTATACCACTTATACATACACCACACACACACACACATACACACACACACATATATATATATATATATATATATATATATATATATATATATATATATATATATATATATATATATATATATATATATATATATATATATATATATATATATATATATATACGGTGCGTATGACATTTCTTAAATTACTTTAAGGCTGAATTAAAATCAATGATTATGTTCTTGAATTACGTAAAAAGTTGATTAGGTAAAAAACCTTCATGACAGATTAATGAAGACTAATGTCTTACTATTAAGATATGGCCTATTAAACTTGACATTCTGATGCTTAAAAACAAATTTATAAAAATTTGCTTGCTATATATTTTCTGGCTGTAAATTAATGGTCATTTTATAATAATTTCTTTAAAAGTACAAAAACACGATAATTTCTATCATAATTCAATAATATATATACGAAGAAATATTCGATCTAATTGTTTGAAGCTCATTATTATGTTGGAACTGAATACTAAATAAATTAATTCATTATCTTTTCATAATCAATTCTGAGTTATAGACAATGTTTCTGTATACTCGTAATCAATTCATAAAACAATAGTGCGCAATATATAAAAAAATTGTGTGAAGACTGTGGTGTAGCTGTAAAATAAATCGCTAGGAAGAGAATAAATTAATTAAAAAACTCTATATAACCTGTAAATCCGAATGCCTAGAATTGATTTATAAATTGTAATATAAGTTTAATTCCAGAAAACAAGTATTATAATTGATAAATCTACTATATTCCAATTATTGCCAGTATGAAAAGAAAAAAATAAAGACTCAATCTATGATTTAATAAAATCTTGAAGGATTCGTTCAAATACTATTTGTAAAAGAAGTTATATCCTTAATCATTATTTTTTGATTAAACCTTTGTGTAATGTCTACATTATAAGAAGAGTTATATAGTGCATAATCAATAAAAGATCAGCTTTGTTTTTCATAATCACTTTAATGAAAAAAAGTTTTTTATTAAAACTTATAACTTTATATTCGTGTCAAATGAAGTTAAACTTCTAATCCTCTGCATGTTTTATTCAATAAAGAGGAATTAAATAATTTTAGATTAATTTTACTAGAGAGAGGAAATTCTAAACTATAATAAGAATGCAAAAAGAATTTGTTTAGTCTGCAATACTTATACTATAGCATGTATAAGATCTTTGAATTATAATTTAATGTATGGTGCTTAAATAACGTTTTATTTGATATTACTGAATGTTTATTTTAAGAAAAATGTGTTGTTTTTACCTAAAAATCGATTTAAAAACCTTTGATAAAAGCAGATAAAGCATAATTTTTAAGAATTTTAAATATTTCTCTAATGTGATGTTGATGATATTTTCATCGCAACTGAAAATTATTTTTAAATAAATATTTTCAACCAAAAAGTGAATTAAAATTTATTTTTTGATTGCCATATCAAAAAAGGGAATATGAAAATATATGCAAGATGCAGTTTATATATTTAAATGTATGCATGTACACATTCATTAAAACCATTTTGATAAAACTTCAAAATTTATCAAAATTCTCTTTTTTTAATTTTAATGACTAAGTTAGTATAAGCCGTTTTAGAATCTTTTAAGAATTCAAATATGCCAGCTGATATAATATATTTGCAACTCTATCTTAAAGTGACGCTTTATTTTTCAGTGTCTCAATTTCCCCTTTATATATATATATATATTTCCCCTTTAAGCTACATATATATATATATATATACATATATATATATATATATATATATATATATATATATATATATATATACATATATATATATATATATATACATACATGTATATATATACATATATATATATATATATATATATATATATATATATATATATATATATATATATATATATATATATATATATATATATATATATATATATATATATATATATATATATATATATATATATATATATATATATATATATATATATATATATATATATATATATGGTGTTCCATAGTGTAACTATAGGTTATTATTCCTTATATTGTAGTTTTTACGCTTTCCGATTTCGATATTTATGAAAAATTATTATATTTATGGTTGTGTTTTCAATAGTTTTTAAGAATTTTATTTTAAATTAATTTATGTTGAGCATGATATAATTTTCGTTCATGTAACAAGTAAAATGTAAAGTGTAATAATAAGTGTCACAATATAATTACTAATAAAAGCAGAAAATCATTCTAAATTTCACAAATTTAATAAATATGGAGTGAAGTTACTTTTAATATTAAAATAATTTATACAAAAGAAATATTTAAGGATATTCAGTTTTTAAAAATAATATCTTCTAAATGATTTCTATAATAAGGTATAAAAGAATTGAATCATACGAGGCACCAAAACCCTACTGTGCCTCATCTAATGCGATGAGTTATTACGAATACCAGAAATAAAAATTAATAGGCTATAATTTTGGTAGTTTGATAGAAATCTGATGACATCACTAAGTTTTCAATCAAAATATTTCCAAGTAATCAGTCCGAGTATTCGCAAATTGGTATTAATTAACGGCATGAAACTATCTTCACTATATTGAAACAACATTTAACAATCCTCAATTCTGAAAAGGAAATGATTAGAAATGAGATATTTGTTAAATTTAAGGAGAGAAAGGAAGTTATGCTTTCTATAATGATGAACAAGCTAATCAAACTCTAAGTCATGATTCTAGTCCACAGACTAATTGCTAATTAGCATTGTGCAGCAATATACCCCATGGCAGGTGAATTGTTTTTGTTGTGGGTATAGTACTTAATGTTAAAATGAACTTCATCAAGAAATAAATCTCAGCAAGAGAAGGTGTCTTTGCAAATATCATATTAAACATGGTATCCAACATCTTAGGTAAATTTCCTCTTCCAGTGCTCGGGTATTTTAAATAGAAATCACAATTGACGCAGATGCAGTTTAAAGACAAAATACACAGACATGAATATTTCGATTCCCTTGTATTAAATACATTTTTATTTTATTAGTATCATTTGTATTCAATAAAATATTTGTGTTCGCTGTACCCACTTGCATCAGATTTATGAAGGATCTACAACAACAAAGACTCTGCTACTTCCTTCAGGGTGTTTACTTTCTTTAGATAGACATGATTGTCATATTTCCGAGGTAACCCAGTGATCTTTTCCCGTCTTTCTTTTCTTCTCCATCCTCTTTTTCTGCGTTCTTTTCCTTTTCTCCCGCGTTGTGGTTGCCTCGCCAGAGGTGGAAATCTTCCCACGAGTAGCTCTCGGCTCTGCTGCTACTGGCGTCTCTTGGCCCTTCGGGTGGTTTTCTTTCTTTAAGCAAACATGGGTGTCAAAATCCCAAGGTACTCCAATGATCTGTACCCATCTTTCTTTTCTTCTTATTTTCTTCTTTGCTTTCTTCCTTTCCTCCATCGTTGAAGTTATTTTGTAAAAAGTTTGAAGGCTCCCCCTTGAGTAGCTATCACCACCCTATTGCTAATAGCTTTTTCTGGAGACTAAATCACCAACGTGTTTGCCTTGAGTGGATACAAGTGATTCTAATAAGAAGGACCCTGATAATTGAAGCTCCCAGAGACGAAATCATTATTTTGATTTCTGCTTTTGGTCATATATCTGCTGCGTGACTTGTTACGGGGGGAAGCCACTTCAAAAATGTATTGGAAGCCTACGGGGTTTGGCTAGTACTGGTGCAGTTTAACCTGCATTCCCTTGTTGGGCTTGGTGGTGAGTGGTGCGCTCAGGCCTTGAACAAATCGACCTTTTTTATGGAGTAAAATTCTAATTCTTTACTCCCTATAGAGCAACAATTGATAGAGGATCAGAAATATTTTGTTATTAAAAGAGCTGATTTCAATTTCAACAATATTTTCCCTTTCCTAATAAATAAGAGTCTTATTGGTACAGTTTGAAATGTCAAAAATGTTCCCAAAAGGAAATCTTATGATCTCTTGATTGACGTTTTATCAGTTGGACAGGCCGAAAACCCATTCTAAAACTGAAATGTGTTGGCAATATTGTATTATGGTATCTCTCCATAGTAGGTTAAGTTTTACACTGGAAGTAATTTCAACAGGTGATTTATTTAATGTTTTAGAGGAAGGAATTTTGGATAATCTTGTTGACCAAAAAGTACAACATGTGCAGCGCATTAGAATCAGGAGAGAAGGGTTAGAATACAACCAGCAGAGAAAGGGTAGATTACAATCAAGAGAGAAGGGTTAGATTACAATCAGGAGAGAAGGGTTAGATTACAACCAGCAGAGAAAGGGTAGATTACAACCAGCAGAGAAAGGGTAGATTACAATCAAGAGAGAAGGGTTAGATTACAATCAGGAGAGAGAGGTCAAAGAGAGAATTTTATAATAAAACCAATCATTTCATACCCACGTTTGTAACTTCTGCTTTGCATCAATCTATTAGAGCTGATTATCTAAATTGTAGTGATCGACCCTAAATTCCAAACCCTTCATGTTGCTTTAAATGTCAACGTTTTGGACATGAAAAAAGTATACGATAAGTATATTTGACATGTGCTCAATGTGCGTCTATCGAACATGACAGCAGTTCAAGTCAGATACAAGAATAATGCATCAACTGCAATCTGCAGTTTTGAATTCTATTTAAATTTTTTCCATTTTTATTCAATTTTTTACATACGCTTTTCTTGGATTTCTATACATTCATCTTATACATTTGATTAGTCTCTTATTTTTTAGTTTTAAATATTGCTCTGTGCAGAAATGTCCAATATTGAACCTTCAAACCAGTAAACTTCACAAAATACTATCAACTCAAATAGCGTCTTCTTGGGGATTAAATCGCCCACGTCTTTGTCTGCATAGAGACCCGTTAACCTTGAAAGAGGGTCCTTGTAATTGAAGCCCCAGAGACCAAAACAGTACTTCGGCTTCTGCTTCAGGTAAAATTGGAGGTGTGCTGTGGTTCTCAACACATCAATCGGTTTTATGGATCAAGCGATCAATATATCTACTGGATGACTCGTTAAGGGTAGAGGCCATCTCAGTCATTTGCTGTGAATGTGTAGAAACTGGGTAGCAATGGTGCAGCTCGTCTGCATCCCTTGTTGAACTTGGTGGTGCGGTTAGGTCTACGAATTTTAATTATACTGAGGGAAAATAGAAAAAAATTCCGCTCTTCCGTGGTTGTTGTTGTTGTTGCTTATCCTCCATGTCTGACGGAGTCAGACTAGATACACGAGTTCGTTGACTGTAAGGAAGTCGAAGACTAAAAGAGGATTGCTAAAGAGATCCTCCCTAGAGAGACCCATGCAATCCAAAAGATGCTCAGGAGAAGCCTGATGATTTTGGCACTTGGTGCAGGTGACGAAAGTTTTCCTGCCCTCGTTGAAAGTGAGGCACTTAATATGACCGCTAGCAAGTCTTGAGAGAACAGTCCGGGTACGTACTCTTCCGTGGTATCAATTTTGACAACACAATTCTATTATCAAAAGAAAGGAGAGAATGTTTGAAAATGCATCCCCCCTTTCTTATTCAAAAGTGAATATTGGGAATTGTCGGGGAAGTAAGGAATATTCTAAAACTTTGATCTTGTGATTTGCTGATGGAAATTGCAAATGCTACCCAAGATACAGCCATCAGCAACATGAGATACTGGCTAACTGAAAAGTGACAGTTTTGCCTCACAATAACCTTAACTTCTCACGTGGTGTTATTACCACAAGTGATTTGGTTTTCCCATCTACGTGCATTATTCTAAAAAAATTGCAGAATCAGAAAGTATGTGGTGTTGAACGTAATAATTTTTTTCAAGCCAAGGGTGTATCTCAAAGCTTCATTTTAAGTGTTATCCTTTTTAACCGTTACGTCTTATGAGGGGTCAAACATGAATTTAATAGAGAGACAAATACAAGGAACTGTTAATAACCCAGTTTCACGGTGTAGTAAGATAGGCCATATAATATTTCCTAACAAGAATAATTGTATCCATTCTCTGTTGCCAATGAGATAAAGTTACTGGGAATAATGTTTGTCTAAAAGTTAAATTTTCTTCCGCATGTTCTTCATTTGTGGAATAAGTGCGAGCGATCACTTAATATTCTCAAGATGTTTTCAAATACACTTGGGCTGCTGATCGCATACCACTACTTGGTGTCCACTAGTCACTGATTTTATCTCGTATTGACTAGGGGTGTGTTGTGTATGAATCTGCTAGGTCTTCTGATTTACATAGACTAGATTAAGTATATCACTCTGCTTTGAGAATATGTTAAGGATAATTCCGAACACCACCCATCCAAAGTCTGTATGCAATTTGTCACCATATACCTTTAGACATGAGACAAATGAAACTATCTCTCAATTATTATGTAAATTATATCTGACCCTCATCATCCATTACATTCTTTGAACACTTGCACTTATGAGGCTGTAGGCTGCTCGTTCATGTAGCATCCCACCTTTTCTCTCTCAAACAAAATCTACTATATTATTGCCTAACATATGTAATGTCTGTTTCGACAAAACGGACTTCTTATTACATCCACCTTGGAATGATCCACAGATCAAAATTATCAATCCCTTTGCACTTTATAGATAATTGGACACGGAAACTGCTGTTTTCCAACTGTTTTTTACATCACATTGTAGTCAGTATACCACTTACACATCAATCTTCAGTGCTGGATCAAAATTTGCATGATATATTGATGTTGTAGTTATTGAAAACAAAACTATTGGCGACAGCTTACATTCGTCCTGTTCTATCTTCTCTGCTGAAGCAATGCTATTTATCACGCTCTTTGTCAAATTAATAGGAGTAATACATACATACATTTGTACACTGAAAATTTGAGTGTTTTGAAAGCATTGCAGAATAGAAGTTTTGATTCCCCTCCCGTTCTGTCTAGAATTCTTTGAGCATTACGTTCCCTTGCTGGCAAGGGATATAACATTTTTTTACTGTTGGATCCCAAGTCACGTAGGTTTCGATGGCAAAGAAAGGGCTGCTGCTGCTGATAAATCTACATCCAGCTCGTCTCACCATAAATTCCATTGTCTAATATACGAAGTGGTATAAGAAACCTACGTTATTCTCTTTCGCTGGACTCATGGAACATGCAGAGCATAATAAGAAATTGCATGCAAATGTTAAATTAACTCGTCCTCATTTCGGACACACACGTTTCGCACACAGACATTTATTCCTAAGCGAATTAATTCCATGGTGTGAAATGAGAGATAAGCCATACTCAGTACATCTCATTTAAATTTCATATCTTGATTTATCAGCAAACGCTTACATGTTTTTTAAACAGCTATATTAACAATATTTCATTTATTGGGAGAACTACCAAATGGAAATTTTTTGGCCTTTTTAAGGCAATGCGTTTTTTCCAATTCTTAAGTTTGTATTTTCATGAATTATTTATGTATTTTTTAAAATAAAATCTGGATTTTAAATTAATTATATACATAGTTTTTTGTGTGTTTTTAGATTTTAATGGTGTTTGTGTTTTCTACATAATAAATAAATGAAAATAGATTATTTTTTAAAGCCCAAATTTTTGGCGCTGCTTGTCTCTTTTGGACTTTGGGCCAAATAACCCAACCAACCAACCAACCAACCTTGACTCTGATACAGATAAATAAATATTTGGTGCTGTGGTATTATCTGTCTCGGAAATATTTCTTGACACAGACAGCTGTGTCGAGAGATCCCAGATTATATTATAAAATGAACGTTTTATGACTTCTGCTGATACCATCTGAATATTTATTGTAAAGACAAAATATATACGAACAGGAGACATATTTCACCGATACGTGGAAGAGGCTTTAATTCCTATAAAATTGATACAAGTATAAACAAGATCCAATTAATTAAATACATGGATAAAAAGACACAACAGTTGAAATATTTAGTCACAAGCTAATTATTAAAAATTTGAAAGTTTTAAAAGTTTTTCTTTTAAATATTAACTTTTTAACATTGAAATATAGTGAGGGGTATTAAAATTACACCAAAATGAAGGATTTGAGCAGATCGTTATCAGATAGATTATAGAGACATTATACTCCACAATTCATTTTATCATGCGGGCAGGTGTTTCAGTTACTGGACCTGTATTTGGCACCGGTGACTGTTTCTATGGCAGAATTTAACAAGTATCTGTCTACTCCGACTTTTCTAGAGGTGAAAACATTGGGACATTTTGCAGTACGCAGTACCTTCGTGTCAACTAAATAGACTACTAACAAACAAGTATTGATTTACTAGGCATTGGTAAAAAGAAACATGATCACCTCTTTCCATCAATCTAATACAATGTCAATCACCTCACCCTAATGTGAAACGTGTTACTGATAACGTCGGAAGTTTGCTTATAACACCACCTATAAATTTAGGATATTACAATGCTTTTTTAAAAAATTCGCACCTTCATTCTTATTTCTTAATTTCTGATGAAGAAGCCTCGTGGAGGTTTTATAGACGTTTTGTGTTATAATAAAACAACAATGCAAAACTTGTAAGTAAACATTATTAATAAAATATGTACTTATGTAGATTATGCATCACCAGATATTTTAAACATATAAACCCTTTTTAATTATATTATTTACATATTTTTAATTATATCATTAAAAGTATAAACCATTTTTAAATATAGTTGCAGATTAATTTTACATATTAATAACATTTTCAGTTTTATATACTCTGAGTTAGTAAAGAAAATTTGTAAAGTCTTTCTTCTGAAGTAAAAAAAAAAAGAATGCTAAATATATTACGAAGATATTTTTACCAAGAAAAACAATATGCTATTCATAAAATAAACTTTTATTAAGATATTATAGTGCATGAAATATTACCTGTTATTAATCTTTTTTAACTTCTATCAAGATTGTAAGAATAAATTAAATTACTCCTATATGTACATTTTGCATTCAAAAAATTATAGTGTATTAAATTATTTTGCATATTTTTCACTGCCTTCAGTATTTTTTAAATGCTCACCATTCTTATATTTACGATAATAGTTTAATATTTATATGCAGTATTGAATTTGTGCAGCTTATGTTTCTTAGAATATTTAATTAAACATCAATCTTTTTTGTTCAATTTCATTTAACTAGGTTCTTATGATACATTGGGGTTTTCATTTCCTATATTAAAGACAAAGGTATAGAATTTTTAATTTAACGAAAATTAATTAGTATTTCATTTTCTATAATGCAGATATTGCGTGACTTTTCCAACTGCGTTTCTACGAAATCTTCACGTTGTTTTCAAGAATACGGAATATTAGTTTTTAATTTAATCAAACGAACCTTAAATTATGTCTAATAATTCTGAAGACTTATTTCACTTTTTGAGAGAGTTTGTGTTGTAATTAATCACGCAATTGTGAAAGGTTTCATGTAAGAAATTACAACTTTTTCCAATATATTATTCCTTTTTAAGAACTTCAGACTAACTGAATACCTACGTACATTTAAAAAACTACAATTATAATATTTATTAATATGTTATTTTAATACAAATTATAATTTTTTATTAATATCAATTTTTTATGAAAAAATTAATTTTGAAATCTTCTTATAAGTTTCGTATATTTTTCATTAGTATGTGCTAGAATATATTTAAACTATATATGCAAAATTTATTGTAGTATATGTTTATATCTGAAAAAAAATCGATTTAAATTTTTGTTCATTACAAATTTAAAAAAAAAAAAAAAAAAACATTAACTTAATTTTACATTGAAACCCATGTATTAATGTTATTATTTCAATCAGTATTCAAATATAAGATAAATATTTTATTACTAAAAATGATTAGCTGAAACACACACTTTATGTATAATTAACACTTTAAGATGACAATTTACTTTGTTCAAAAGTTTTCATTAAAATTTTCTCTATTGGTTATGGTATGAATTCCAGAATTCATAATTTAAAATGTGAAAATAACTTTCTTATTATATTTTCTTTATTATTACGAACCAATAAATATGAAACATATACATAAATTCAGAAATGTCGCATGAAATGAAAACATTTTTAAAATTTAATAATTTAATTCTAAGTAATATTATACAACTAACAATATATTATGCTTTAAATTTAAAAAAAAAAAATTTTTTTTCATATATTTTTACTATGGATTCTTCTGTTAAAATTTGGATTAATAGTTTTAACTAGCAATCATATTTTACATTCATAAGTTTATTACAATAATTTGTCTTATTTTACATTTTTAATAGGACTTTTATATATAAATTTCTAACACATTAAAATAGATACTTTAAATAATTTTGACAGTAAATAAAAATTCAGAATAATTGAGAAATGTTCATTATTTTAATGTTACCAAATGAAAATATTTAGCAACATTTATAAGACAATTTGTGAAAAGAGTATTTGATTTTAATAATTATTAATGATGCATTTAACAATTTTAATAAATATAGGAGGGTGCCAGCTCAGGTGTGGCCTCGTCACCTGACCTTGGTTCAAAATTACGAGGCACCTTAATTAGAGCAAAGACGTACTTTCACCTTCGTGGTGCTCTGTTCCAAACGAAAGACGCACCCGTTTGACTTAATTCGCACTGCCAACGGCATAGCGAGCTTGGCTTGTCCAAGTGTCATAAGTAACAACAACAACAACAACAATAAATATATGCGTTTGTGACCCAGTGAGTTTTTGCATTTTTTATATATGAAACTTACAATTGAATATATCCATTAATATATAAATTATTAAAATTTTCTGCAATTTAAATAATTCATTAAAACGATTGATACTCTAATAATTAATAGAAATCGATTTCATATTCCATGCTCTTTATTTTTATAATTAACTTATATCAGGGAAGCAAAAAGTTGGCGTATACACGAAATGTCATGCACTGAGATTTTGCAAATGATGATTTACTCCACTTTGAATGATTTGGAACATCGGGATTTTAAGATTTGAACTAGTTTTTGAGAGTAATTTTTGTGTATGCCTGATTCTTTCTGTGATGCAATGCTACTAGAGATGTGATATATTTTTCTCTTTTTCAAAATTTCTTAGAATATTGTAGCTTTAATTCAAATTTCTATTGTGCTTTCCAATCTGAAATAAAAGAAAATTATAGTTGATATTTAATGAACAAATGAAATAAAGAATATCAAATTCTTGATAAAAAAAATTATTTCTTTTATTTTTAAACCAACATTTTGCATGATAGAAGACATTATATTAATACATAAAATACAATGTTAGATTTACTTAAAATAAATGATGTCCATTCTTGTGTCTGAAATACAAAAAGAAGTAAAAAGAAAAAGAAAGATTAAAAAGTAAAAGATTTAATAATTTTTTAAAGTAAATAGTAGCTATAACAACTATATAAAGTATTGTCTTAGCAGTTTTACAAAAATGTTTTTTTTTTTGTGAAGAAAACAATATTTGCATAACAAAGGCATCGGTATGCTAGTAGATAAAGTTGCTAGGGAAAAATTGAAGAATATGAAGATGGATTCTAGCAATTGGAAGATCTTTTCTACTCTTGTAATTTCTTTTCTCTGGCTCATTAGTTGAATAAGTATACACATCATCTGTGTTGCAAAGTTAACATTTTTTATAAGAGAAATTTGACTTACTTTTAATGTTTTCTTAAGACTTGCCAGTCTGGGGCCATTGTGCAGGGTAAAAGAGCAGAATCTACAATATGATAAATCAAATTTTAATATAACCAAAATTATGTCCCTCGATTGTTACAAATTCCTAAATGCATGCATTGACAGACTGACTTAAATGATAAATAAATGTAATGTTCATTATATTCAAAAACTCTACATTAAAAAATTAAAAATCACTATATTCAAGAGTGCATCGAGATGTATTAGATTCTAGAATATTAATACCCAACATATTACAATGGTTGTGGATTTCCTGAATAAAAGTAAATCTATGGTATTAAATAGAATTTCTTGTTTTGAAACATGTAGATCTTAAATGACACACATTATGAAATACAATGTGATTTTAATTATCGATTCTGATTTCTTATTTGTAAAGGGGAAACGTTAATGTGTAGTCTCCAAATAGATGATGATTGAAAAAAAATAATTTTATTAATCTGAATATGTACATTTATAACTTTACATTTCAAGTACAAAAAATTTATTTTTAATTATATCTAAAATAAAACTTAGAAAATATCCAAAAATAATAAGCAATTAATAAACATATGATAAGTAAACTTCAATTCATATATATATATATATATATATATATATATATATATATATATATATATATATATATATATATATATATATATATATATATATATATATATATATATATATTTATTTATTTATTTATTTTATTTTTGCTCTACGACTACACACAAATATTGCGTTTCTATAGAAATAAATAGTTTTTCAGATTATTAGAAGGAAATACGACAGGCTGTGTCTGTAATAAAAATAATTACTATATTTAAAAAGAAATATATTGCAGCATTTTTCACAAAAGTATGATACATGTTCATTCCCTTGTCGTTGAAATGAATATAGGTTTTCAAAATTTTATTATTATGACTTCAACCTTTTGGTGCTCAACGTGACTGCTTCAAAGCTTTCGAAGGAACTGTATAACAAATGGTTCCTACAGTTTGTGGAACTATCCAATGGATGAAAGGAAAGACACCCATTTATAGCTTCAGAACCAGTATGGGCGTCTGTTAGTGACACAGCCATCAATTTCGGTCGGATTTATTACTTTTATGCTGGAAAAGTAGCCAAGTGTCTCTTACTGCACATTCTATGAAGTGAAGAGAAGAGTGAAAATGTGGCTTCAGAAGAAGGAAGCCAATATGATAAATTAGATCTATAATATGAAAGAGCGAGCCAACATATTTTTTTCTTAGATAGGACATCATTTGATCCCAGCATAATTTTAAAGTTTTATAAAAGGCAAAAAGTGTATTGGCTATTTCTATAGAATGATTTTTATAATTTATAAGATTAATTTTTAGAGTTTTAATTTATTTTACTATACAATATATTTTACATAAACTACTATTTTGCTTGGCTCATCAGTTTTAAAAATTCAAATCGATAATACTATTAAATAAATGAATAAATAAATATAATTTATATATATATATATATATATATATATATATATATATATATATATATATATATATATATATATATATATATAAATTTGCAAGGAACTGAAATTCATAAATATTTATTTTTTTGTAATATTTCACAATAGTTTAATAATTAGTTAAAATAATGACTGTTTATTCAGCATATAACATTTCAATATAAGGTTTCTTATTTTATAAAGAAACGTTGTGTTAGTCAGGGAAGGCAACATTTTCCGAATATGTAACGTAAGGATTTCAGATCATATCTTGCATTTTAGTCAATTTATAGCTAATCATTTTATTTTCCAACGGCAGGCTCTTAGGTGACGAACCCTATGCCACAACAAAGCCACAAACTGCTATTCATTTGTCGTTACCCAGCGGGCACCTGTGAACCAAGTCACGGAGGCGAGTAGAGTTGCCCACGCCATACCACCACAAACCCGTTTAAAGGGTGGGCTACATTCATACATAGACAAAGACATAGACATACGCAATGGAACACCTGGTGTGTACCTTAGGTTATCAGGTATAGCTCCATCACGTAGCCACATTCATACATCATCAAAGAAGAAACGACAGAGAAACACAGAGAGAACAGAGAAAGAAAGTAACATTCATTCCCGAATCGAGATTCGAACCCGTGACCCATAGCTCAGGAGTCAGGAATGCTTACCACTCAGACATCGGTCAGCATTTAGAACTAATCATATATCTGATATGTAGCTAATAATATGCGAACATTTTGAAATAGTCTTAAATTTATGAAAAGTGATTTTCATATTAGTTGTATAAATTTATGCAGCTTTCTTTTAATGTGCGCTTCACTCTGACGTTTATAGATAACAGTCCATATTGATCACAGTTTTTGGAAAATTGAGTCCTCTAATTAATCCTTATAATTAATCTATTTCTTTACGCTTTATTTAAGTAAATTCTTACAAAACATTTTCACGCATACATTTTGTTAGATACTCAATAAAATTAATATTACTTTCAATAAAACATGAATATTCCGAAGAACTACACAGCATTAATAATTAAAAATAAATATACAGGCAATTTGTATTCATCAGTATATTTATTAAGGATCTACTTACTAACTGTTTCCTTTTGAAGCTAAAACGCAGACACGACAGATTTTGTAAGAGTATACTTTATCTAACACATGTAAATGTAATGCAACCTTTAACTATAGTTATGAAAATGCATATTTTATATCAAAATGGTGTTAAGTTAAATTAATAAATATAGTAAGAATGGATGATGTATTTGAGTAAACAGGATTTATATTTAATTAATTTAATCAAGAGGATTAAATTAATTAATTTTATTATTATGAGAAGGTGTTACAGTATTTAAATAAAGGGATATTTTGTATTAATCCTAATTAGATAGGGTTATTTGTCTCTTATGGAAGAGTATAAATTTAAATCCCTGAATAATGACAGCTTATTTAATAAAAGTCTACAGTACATGTTATTATCACGTTGAATAAATGAAGATATTTTTAGAAATTTTAAAAATATGAGCTTTGATATAAAGCAAGTAGAATTATAAAGCCATATTTTCTATTTATTAAATTCTTATATAAATCTAAACATAGATTGATTTTTCATAAGATAAATAAATTTAAAGTCAATATTTAAGTTAATATATTAAACTCATTAACTAGAATAAATATTTTGGAAAAATAAAAACCCCTTTATATTCAGTATTAAATAAAATATTTCCGAAAGAGAATGAATGTTTTGGAATTGCGTGATTAATAACTTTAAATTAATTTAATGCATAATTTTGAATTTAATATATATATATATATATATATATATATATATATATATATATATATATATATATATATATATATATATATATATATATATATATATGTATATATATATATATATATATATTGAGTAAGATATTTGGATAAATGCCTGCAAAATTAAGTTGTAGGTAATATTTATCTGCTATTATAGCTTTAGGACATTAAACTGCTGATTTTACTAAATTGTTAAATGATTAATTAAATTTTGGAATTTTTGAAATAAAAATCAAATTCCCTGCATACGATTAACATTTAAAACATGGCTATAGACATTCGTAATCAGTTTTAAAATATAAAATTTACCAAGGAAGAAAAATCAGTAATTAGTGTGAAACACCCAAATTAAACAACTGATATGAATTAAGAATGAACTCGAAGTAAGATTTATCGGCCTGAGATTGAATTTCAATGATTACTATTCGTTAATTTATCAATCATTTTCATTTGTGCTTTTTAAATTTCTAATAATATCCTTCTTGTTCACTTTTTCCCGTAACATATCGCATAAAATATAGTCAACTTTAAATTTTAGCATTATCTCTCAATAAGCTTTTTTCAACTGCTAATGATAGAATTCCTACAAAAATGAGTAATAAAATAAATAAGGTTTACAAAAACTGTTACTCCGAGTAGTTATTTTTTGTACATCATTCTGTAAAGGAAATTCTCTCTCATTTATCAAAATTTACTAACATTGTAAGTTAACGAAATGCACAAGATATTTCTTGTGCGTTTCGTTTGCTCCCTTCCTTTTAAATAACTTTGCGTTTCTTCAAGGAACTAATGATAGGGAATTCTCACAACGTAACACATGTATTCTAATTTTGGAGTTTACAATGGGAAACATATTGCTAGATTTTGGTAATTCCCTTTTCTATGAGAGTGTTCTTTTTTTAAATATATTTTATAATAGACCCATTTTTCCAAACTGCATGTCGAAATAATGTAAAAATGTAAAGAGTTAAGTAGATCACTTAATATTAAAGTTTCAAAATATACGTTCAACAGATGACGCACAAAAGTGTATAAATTATAAAATAAATTAAAAAAACTTGTTTTAAAATGATATTTTGCACCAGAGAATTAAATTTCAACATATATGAAAATAAAGTGAATAAGTTTAAACATTTTGAAAACGCTCTTTGATTACAAAATTATTAAATATTTTTTTTCAATGGTGGGCACAGGGGTGATGAACACTATGCCACAACAAGACCAGAAACTGCTACTCATTTGTCGTTACCCAAGGGGCACCTGCAAACCAAGCCACGGACCCAAAGCCCACGCCATACCACCACAAATAGGGTGGCCACATTCATACATCATCGCAAAAGAAAGGATAGAGAAAAACAGAGAAAACAGCTAAAGAAAGTAACATCCATGCCCGAACCGGGATTCGAATCCTGGACCAACACTTAGGAGATAGGCAAGTTATTAAATGTTGACTTCGTTTTTCATCTGCGTACTTTTAGACTTGTGATACGAAAAGGATAAAACCAAATGTTTCGAAGGTGGTAACGCACTGGAAATATTACTGTTTGGAAAATAAAAAATATATCATTATTTTTAAACTAAAACTACACGGTTTGAATTTAAAAAAGAGAAGATTCCATGCTGTAAGTATTTTTTCTATAATTTCAATTGTTATGCACGGTTGATAATTTGGAAAGAATAAAAATAATCAGGCTTAAGGATGAGATCTTTGGTGAGTTTCTGAGTGAAATGCTACATTACTTGAATTAATTACATCACGGCATAAATTTTTTTATAAGAACATCAAGTCAGCTAGATTAAATGTTAAATTAATAACAAAAACTCAAAGAAAACTTTATAAAAATAATACATTTTATTTTAAAAAAATCAATTGGAGACCAACTTTCGAATATAAGTTATATTCCCTTTTGTACATCTTTTCTCAATTCACTCAATTCAATCCTCGACAAAAATTGGTGACAAAACAGAATAAGGCTATCATTTATATCCATTATTAAATAAATACGAAATTCCTTCAAATTTTAAATTGTAATTTCATTATTGAAAGAAATATGTGATTAATATAAGACATTTGTAAACGAAGATATTTTTAAAGAAAAATATTGTTCGATTTAAGGATTTTTGGTTTTTAAACAAATTTGTTTTTTTTTTGTATTAAAAATTGCAAATTTTGTTGCTTTATTTCTATTATTTTAACTCAAATAAGTTAAATGCTTTATAAAACTTCATATTCAATATAAATTAGTATAACTAAAAAATATATTATACTGTATAAGAACAAAAGTTATTTATATTTTCATCTGATAAACATAAAGTTTGAATGTATAAATATTATCTAAGCAAGATTCGAATGAAAATAGAATTTTCATTTTTCTTCTAAGAAAATTAAATTGCTTAGAGCGTTCCGATTATATTGCGACAAAATTCTTTCAGAGTTAATTTATTCTGTTTTCTTTCTTCAAACTTCTTGATCACGTTCATTTCGAAATAGGAACTAGTACATTTATCAATCAACAGAATTAATCTTTTCAAGTAACTTTTTTTTGAATAAACTGAGTTTTCAATTATGTGTGTCATTTTCCAATTCTGTGTTTCTTGACATTTTTACTGTTTATATCTCCCTTCTTTAGTTTTATAAAATATATCATAGTTCTCTACGTACGTTAAAAATGTACACTTATATATTTAGCTTCACTATACATATAATTTGATTCAAATAATCATGTAAAAATATTTATAATTAGCTATATTATATACGCGCATAGTAAATATTCTTTACAAATTATTTATTGCAGTATGTTAATAACCATGATATAGTCTGGAATTATTTTAATAAAAACTATTCAAACCAGATATTCATGTAAAAAATATAGAATTAAATATGAAATATAAATTTTATAATTAGCTAAAACTAAACAATTTTGATGTTTCTTATCAAATGATATATATTTCAAAAAACAGGTATTCATCAAATGAAAGATTATCAATTTCATTATTCTTCATTATTGTTAAATATTTTAATTCATTTATAATTGTAATAAATAATTTATAATTATTCCCTTTTATAAAACAAATCTTTTAGACTTATTTATTGATTCATTTATTAAATTTCCAGTAACATGAGTTTTGTAAATTTATTTTAAAATTCAATATTAATAACTTATTTAACTTTAGAAATATCTAGTACTTCCCGAAGTTCATAAATTATTTAGATAACTAATTAATTTACATATTTCCGAGTAAAATTATCATAACTTGCTTTTTAGTTATTTAACTTTTCTTATGTTATCTATTAACACATAAAAAGATTTAATTTGAGAAATGCAATTATTATATAATAAAATTAATTCGTAACTACATTATATAATAATTAACTCGTAACTATTAAGCTCAAGAAATTATTGTAATAATTTATAACACTTTTTAAGTTGGTCTGAATTTATTTTTATTTCACAGCGAGTTAAATAGTATAAAAAGGTTTTAATTATATTATGCTAAGTCCTTTAATATTGTTTTTAATACTTTATATTTTATTAATGTATTTTTATTATATTTAATATGAAAAGTATGTTTTTAGTATATGACGTATACTTTAATAAAATAAATAAAATATTTTAATGAAAGATTAATATATTATTAAATTTAATATAAAACAGTTTCAATGGATTTTATTTCGTCTTGTTTTGCATGCAATAACATTGTTTACTATAATTTACTTTTTATTGGAATTTTCAATGTAGTAAGTAAATGATGGGAAATGATTTCCATTAACTTTCACAACTAAAACGAAATTATTAAAAAATAAATCACAGAAAAATTTTCAAATTCAGTAAAATATTTTTAATTTAATTAATATGTAGTTAGAAAAAAATTGTTATGAAGCAAAATAAATAAAAACTTAAACTATAGTCAAGATATTTATTTTAAATTTTTTGCTCAATAGTTTAACAGTAATTAACATATTTATTTTTTTTAACAAAAAGTCAGCATAAAATAACCAAAAAAATCTTGTTTTGTAGGAAGTATAATTAATTGGAATCTAAAAATAAAAATATAAAAGAAAAGAGGTATTTTTTTATCTGAATTTCGATGAAAAGCATTTAAGGAATCATATTTTGCACACATGAGTATTAATGTATTTTTAAAAGAATACTTATTGAATTAAGATTAATGTACTTCCTATTCTAAAAATAGATGCTTAGATAATTTTTATCTAATTATTACAAACTTAGCTTTTTTTTAAATTGAATGCTTACCGTTTCTAACTGAAAGAAATGTCAAAACAAAATAATAAAAAGTGAAAAATATAATTTCCCTACTGAGAGAGAAAACATAAGTACAAAATGTAATTTTAATGAAATACTCGGTATGGTTTATAATGTAATTTTCATTTTTGGGGGGCAACGAGTTATATTCCTGACTTAAGAGACGATACGAAGTGTTTACTAATGAAGAATAAGAATCATAAAATTGAGTAAATAATATAGGTTTTGGAAGCAGTGTCTTCCTCTTGAAATGGTATCTCTGAGGATAACAAGCCATCTAGAAGGACTCTTGATTCCTACCATGTTCTAAATAACGAAGACTTAGCAACCTTCGGCTGACAATGGCACATTACTGGTATGCTCTTGCATAGGATGCCACTTGCAGAGTGTGTAATGGCAAATTAATTTAGATTTAATTCTGCCATTTGCTGTGACGAAGATAATCAAAGATCGAGCAAGGAGAACTACTTAAATAATCAGCAATAAAAAAAGAGAAAAAGTGATTGCTTTTACATATAAATATGTTGGCGTCAAGATTTTGAGGTTTATGATATCAGATAAAGCTTGATGTCTGAGATGTAAAATACTTATGTTAAAGTTTCAACCTAGATGTTCTGAAAATAGAAAGTAATCTTATTATGAATGATGAGAGTCTGTGACTGAAATGAATTACTTATAATTAAGCTGTTTTCCTTAAGAATATAAAAGTTAAAAATAAAGGCACGAATGTCAATAAATTGACAGCTAATACGGAAACTTTGAACTAAAAATGCAGATGAAAAATTAAAGTGTGAATAGAAAGGTTAAGTTATCTTGCAATAGCAAAACGAAATCTGAGATGTTGAGCATAATTGCTAGGAACTAAAGGGAAACTAAGGTTGTTTAAGATGTAACTAATGAAACAAGCAATTGTTGAAGAATATGAAACACATATGAATGGTAAAAATTTTTTTTTTCATTTCAGGCAAAGTAAGATGTTCTATTGCTTCATGCACTCTTTTGGGACTAGTATAGTTTTGGTAATGTTTGAATAGTCGTAGAATCGGAATGGGAGAAAATATTTAATTCAAATCAGAGTGCATTCAAAAGCTGGTAATTAACAAGTCAAGGTATAGTGACGTCTATAATATAGAAGGAACGAACGTATAAGGTTAGCTGTTATAGTTGTTATGTAACCAATGTATAGGGTTAGCTGTTATGGTTGTTATGTCACCACTGTATAGGCTTAACTGTTATCGTTGTTATGTAACCAATAGATGGGATTAGATGTTATGGTTGATATGTAACCAATGTTAGGGCTAGTTTGATGATAAAAATCAAGGACAAGAGCAAAGTATTATGGGCGCTGGTAATGGACGTATCTATTACAAATGAGTTTGATGAGGCAATAAGAAAAATACGTGACTAGAAGTGATTGTTGTTTATTAAACTCACCATCTAATAGAAAAAGCCTACAATATATATATATATATATATATATATATATATATATATATATATATATATATATATATATATATATATATATATGCAGGGTGTCCCGAAAGGTCGTTGCCAACTTTAACGTGGTGGTCTGTCATACCATGGCAAACAAGATTTACATAGGAACTTGTGTCCGAAAATGTTAACAGCGACCGCTAGAGGGCAATGTTTGCAGGCGTAGAGGGGGAGAAAGAAATGATGCTGAAAGAGGTTTCAATTTGTCTTTTATGAAATAATATGATTAAATTACAAAAAATGTTCAAAATTCCTTCCATTCGCAACTATGCAAGCTTCACAACGTCGACGCATACGTGCTGCCGCTTTCACGATCCTGGCGACAAGATCCGTGTCTGATATGTCACTGGAATCTCGTATATCAAGGATTTCATGTATTCCCACAAGTAAAAATCCAGGGGAGTCAGGTCAGGGGATCGCGGTGGCCATGGGACTGGTCCACCTCTGCCAATCCAGCAATCAGGGTATGTCCTATCAAGATATTCCCGTACACTGTGGTTAAAATGCGCAGACGCTCCATCATATTGAAACCACATGTTTCGTCGTGTAGCTGCTGGAAGGTTAACCAACAGATCCGGCAACACACGTTCTAGAAAAGTATGATAGTTATTTCCATCGAGGCGTTCAGGAAGTATGTAAGGGCCAATTAGCATGTCACCGATAATACCAGCCCAAACGTTAATGCTGAAGCGTCGTTTATTTGCATGAGCACGTGTACATCTTGGGTTTTCATGCGCCCACACGTGCATGTTGTGCAGGTTCAGAACACCGTCCCGTGTAAAATATGCATCGTCAGTAAACAAAATCCGCCATGGAAAATCCATCAGTGCAATCCGTTTTTGCAAATAACAGCGTACGAATGCAATGCGTTGGGAATAATCATCATCGCACAGTGCCTGTACTCTTTGGATGTGGTAGGGGTGTTGCCTGTCCTCGTGCAGTATGCGCTGAATGATGGAACGAGGTACACCCAAGACGCGTTCGATAGCTCAGAGGCTTGTTCCCGGGTTCCTTTTAAATTCCCGTAAAACAGCTTCCTCTGCGACAGGTGTGCGTGTAGTGCGTTCTCGACCGATGTGGCTACCTGTCTGTAAAGCTCCTGCCTCGCACAATCTGCGAAACAGTTGCCCAAACAAAGCATGACTTGACTGACATCTGTTTGGGAAGCGCTCAAGGTAGATCCTTCCCGCGACTCGTCCATTTCCATCTGCAGCACCATACGCGTAAATCATACCGGCTAATTCTTCATTAGAAAACCGATTCATCGTTCTCCTGCAGCGTCGTCGCCTGAAATAATCCCACTTCCCACTCTCCCATCAGCCAGCGAACATTGCCCTCTAGTGGTCGCTATTTGCATTTTAGAACACAAGTTCCTAAGTAAATCTTGTTTGCCATGGTATGACAGACCAGCACGTTAATTTTGGCAACGACCTTTCGGGACACCCTGTATATATATATTCAGAATATACATATATATATATATATATTCAGAATACACTGTTTCCTTCAGATTATTCATCTTATATATCTTTGTGGAAGTTAAACTATTAATATTTTTTAAGTGTGTCAGTACTTTCATTCATTATATTATAGGAATAATCTAATTACGATGAAACTGAGGAAGGCTATACGTCGTAGCAAATCATTTCTACTTTCTTGAACATACAAATGTACATCTAGGATTTTTTTGCTCATTTGCATATAATTATGTAAATACTTGTAACCAGAGCAATAAACAGTGCAATATAGTTCAACATTGTGGTACATTTCGACAAAAAAGTAGATATGATGTTTAACTCCAACTATATTCTATTATTCGTCGCGCAATGTGTGCATTGCAAAACATTTAATGATACCTTAAAAATGACAAAGTCATTTTTATTACTTGTTTGTGATGAGTTTGTTAGTCTTTCCTAAACAATTTCTAATTAGTGATCTTAATGGCTGTTTATATGGTTTGAGTTCTATTTTATTAATATTGAAGGACCAAGAGGTTACATTTCAAATCATTAAACACCTTGATCTATGTATACACCAATAATCATTGATATTCTCCATAGTACTTACCAGGATATGCAGTCTTACATTCCCTATTAAATGTAATAAATATCAATATGCTACTCGCAGAAGAAAGCACATTACGTCTGTTTAGAATATCGATACTGACGTTTTATTGCAGAATACAATACATTGAAACAGTACACACAATTTATGATATACATGTTACAAAATGATATGAAGTCATGGTTTTCGACATTTCAGAATTGTGTTTTAATAATGATATTTATTAGGAATCAACGTGATTACAGGATACAGTGAAATTTAGTACAATTACAGTTGAGGAATATTATAGCCAATCACAAGGTGTAAAATTCTTATAATGATATATGGTGCTAAATTGTGCACTTTTGTTAGTAAAGTAGATACTGATCAATATTGTAATTTACGACAATTCTTCTCGATTATCAGTCATTCAATATTTTCGATTCGGCAGTATCATCCCAAGACAAGTTTAACAGGTTCATCAGCATTGCTAAATACGTAATCTTTCTTAGCGTTAATTATAGTGAATGAATGTCAACAAATGTAGTTGAACAATAAACTAAAATTCTCAATTTAATAAAACTTGTATTTGCTTTTAGTACTTGTTAATATAGTTCATTACATACACTTTACTGTTTCTTTACGCTAATCTTGTAATATTTTATCATTATTTTAAGCATGATTAATTTATGTCTTAGAGTTAAAAGCTTATTTTTACACGACTTAAAAAGACACAATTTATTGTATTAATTTTAGTAAAATTTCGCAAATTAATAATTATTGTTTGATTAATGTATTCAAAATAGATTTAGTGAAATGTAGAAGATTAAAAGGTTTTTACTGAATATAGATAGAGCTTACGTGTTCTTTTACATTCCGATGGAAATAAAAATTTGATTATATGTATTACAGAGAGTTATTTATTTTATAACATATTACTCCTTGAATAATATTTATCAGAATCGATCTATTACTTCCGGGAGCAAAGAAGTAATCTATTTTCTTTAGAAAGAAAGTAATTTTGTTACAAATTTATGTTTTATTTAATTTCGTGAGAATATATAGTGCTATATATAACATTACTAGTTATTTATCTTATGTAATTAGATTATATATTTAAATAAATAATTAAAAAAATAATATTAGAATGGGTAATTCTTTATTTTTGTTCAAATTTCTAAATAAGGAATGAGAATAAATAGGTATATTATTAAGCTGTAATTCTGATTTTATCCCAATTTACGAATGATTAGGTAATAATGAAAGCTAAAAAATAATTGTTTCTGTCGTAAATGAAGCAAGGCAGATAAAAAGTGTCAATGGATTCAGATGCTGGTCATGAGTTCTCTGGAGCGTTTTCTGATCCTTTATTTTCTTTGATAGGAATACGGAAAGTTCCATAGCTTTAATTTCGTGAAAAATATTCTTTGTTTATCCAATTGAGTGAAATGTAATACAATAGGAAATGCAATGTGAAAAGGAAAATAATCAAAAGCATACAGATTCAAGTTCTAATCATGCTCATGATTATTATTATTATTTATGTCATTATTATTTTCATTAATATAATTTATGCGTAAATGAGAAATAATTTAAATGTGAACCATTTCCATATGAAGTATAATCATTATTATTATTTAAGAATATAACTTAAAAAGCTTAACATTTTCAGAAAATAAAGGGTTTCATATAAACTTTCATATTTTTATATACTTTATATACTAATCGTCAATAAAATATTTTAGCTGTCAATATTAGACTTAATGACAAAATTAGACGAAAGCACATGTATAAATTTAAAATTAACAATTGATTTAATTTTGGTTCAAAGTTATTTTATTCAATTTCATTTGAGTCAAATGTTTCCTCAATTAAATGTTTCTGCATAAATACTGTCCACAGTAAACTAAATACGTAAATATGTTTTACCCTACCGATAAAAAACTAACCAATAAAAAATTTAAAAATGTTATATTTTATTATAAATGCACTTATGAGCAAATTTATTACTGATTATATAATTATATAATTTTTAAAATTATATAATCAGAAATGAAAGTTATATTTTAGATATTAAAGTGTTCTCTGCTATTTATACTTATTCTATGAAAATCACTTTAATGTGTGAGTGATTGTTGGTAATTTAAAATAAACTGCATTTATTTTTAATTCTATATGTTTATATTAATGCTATAAGCACTGCTGCATTTATATAAAATGCTTGTGAAAATATAAATAAACGTAACGACAATAAATCGAATGATATATGATAAACGTATTTTGTACTAAAAATATTTGCTGTGGAAATAATTGAATATTCCATATTGTGTAAACAATTTAGCTTGTAATTCAAAGTCAAATAATATTTAATTGTTTGTGTGTTTTTCTAGCATAATATATAAATGCATAAATCAGTTCATCAGAATATTATTTAATTTTTTTCTCTAAAGTTACATTTTGCTGGGAATGCCTCATTCAACCAGGAAAAACAATTCAAAAGAGATGCTTAATTAATAGTAATAACCATTTCAAGATGGGACTCAAATTCAAGAACTTTTCACAAGACATCAAATGAGTGCTAATCATTCAGAAGTTACTTCGTATAAGTTTATATTTAATCACAATAAAAAAAAGATAAAAGTTCAAAGCATATAAATATTCATACAAAATATTTGCGTGCATTTTAGACACAGAGAAATATATTTTTTCTGAATATTTTATCGAGAATTTCATATGTTGAAAATCTAAAACGTTTTTACATGTTATTGTCAAGAAAACTATTCTACAGCTATAGCATCCAAACTTATAAGCGTTTTTTTTTAGAATTACTGAAATATAATATATTTTTCCTATTATAGTTCAACAACGTAACTGTCAAAGACTTTCATTGTTACTTTGAAACTTTGAGTGAATTATCTCTTTTTTACTAAAGAATTTTATTCAAATATGTCAATAATGTTTCAAACTATATATTTTTTGATAATTTCAGTAAGCAAAATTTTTATCTTTCCCCCTTTTGTAATAATTTAAAATGCTTACTAAGTGCTATTAAATACTATGATCCTTTACTATGGATACTTTACTTTCAAATACTATGGAACATTTACTAAGGATTTCTTAGCTTTTAGATCTGAAATTAGGTAAAATATACTCCTATGAAACATTTGAAATCTTATTTATAGTAATTTTAAGTATCTTTTTTCAAATATTTGCTTACACAAGTTAACCTTAATCCTTATAGAAAATAAAGAAATGTATTTAATTTTTTTCCGCATAACATTTGTAGTATACGCAAAGACAGAAAATAATTTTTTTTAATATAAGTTAAATGTTCCCATACAATTACTTTGAAAATAAAAAAACATCCGGTAAATCAGCCATTTATCAATATTTCGGTCAGTATTTTATTAAAGTGATACTATAAATATTAGATCACATAATAGCTAACAGATAATTATCCATTTATCCTAAAATGCTATTCTAATTCAACTTTTTAAACCAAATTTTTTTCCCTTTTGTTTAGCATTTACTGCATTCCGAATTTTTCCTCTAAATTAAATTTAATTTCTCAGTTATCGCTTGATCACGATGAGTTTGAAAGTTATTTGTTTCATTTTAATCTAAGATTATATAATTTATATGAATTTAAAAAAAACGCAAAATGTGATAACATTTGATATTCTTTATTTGATGCCTTCAATAACTCCATGTTATGCTGGCGAAACTACTAAAAAATGTTCAGATTGACCTTGCCAGTGAACTAAATTGTTTTCTTGAAGACTGGACTGATGTTTCCCGTTTATGTTGACTTCATTTATGTATGCAACATTTAATAATATGAACATAAATTTCTTCTGTAAGCCCAGTATTGTACAGGTATGGTGTACGATAGATAGATATATAGATGACGATATAAAGGAGCTTCGGTCCTTACTAATTGGTTTTTGGGTATAACTACTTTAACACCACTGGAGCAATCTACATCCTCCACATGTTGTCATGTGCGTCAATTGAGAATCGCATTGAGTTATTATTCGAAAAACAATTTTTACACAGTGTTGAGGTATCAAAGCTTACAGAATCCTATGCAACAGGATCTGAGTCACAGTTCAAGGAAATAAATTTAATAAACATGTAATTATATATTAAAATAGAAGTTAATCATTTAAAAGTGGAAGGACAGTTATAAACAATGATAGTAAAAGTCTTGTTAATAAGGAATTCTTCTTTCATTTACTTTAACTACTTCAAAGACTCTATTTGCATGGAATCATATAAATCTTGAAATTTGGTTTGATAAAAATTGTCTGAAACACAGTTCAAAGCTTCTTGAGGTTCGATCAAAGATTCATATTGCTTGCCTCTGGCGAAAACATGATAAAACAGTTAGACCTTATATTTTAAACAATATTGTGGTCTGCGTCATTTTCTTGAATATGAATGTATCCGATATTTTTTTGTAATTGTAAAGTATTCTCCTGCTTATATGTGTGAAGCCAGATGGGTTTTGTGCTTTTCCAATGTTTCCATGTGTTTCTTTAAATTCTTTAAAGATTTTAAATTTTGTAAGTCTACCATTCTTTGCTTTCCTCTGACTCAGTAAACTTTTCAAGAAGTTAGAAAGAGCGTTTGGACTGATGTGTTGGTGCATTAAAATTTCTCTCATACTTTTGCCTTAACCTTTACATGTCACAATTTAGCCTTTCTGAAATTCACTTAAAGATTTCCCTCCTAAGCATTTTAACTATACAAAAATTGATGATTCTTTCAACAAAATAAATATTTTGAAAGAAAGAAAATTTAAAAGACTAATGTTTTGAACATATTAATGTGCTACATATTCCAAAATGAGAATATTTTTGTAGGCGTTCTTCTAGTTTTTTCACAGTCCAAAAATCCTTAAGTACTATTTTATAATATTTTCTTAAATTGTTTTCTTAATAAAATAAAAGAGAAAATTTACATTAATTACTGTAAAACTTTAAACATCCTTTATAAAATATGAGTGTCTTTCTATTTTCCCGCAATATACTAGTCACTAAAATTCATAATAACAGTTGAAAAAAAAAAATGAATGAGTTACGCAGATAAAATTCATTCAGTGTTAGACTATTCTGAATCTGTCGGAAAATCTAGTGCTTGGTCATGCTGTTGCGTCGTCTTTCTTGACATATTTTAGTCCCTTTAATGGAGAGGAGTTGTAGAATGGACATAATTTTGTTCCTTTGATAGGCATTGTTGATGTAGACTTTAATGAAGACTGCGTCAATTTGAGAAGAATGGCTTTTTCTATGGAAATCTCTTATTAAAATACAATTCTCTCTGTAATGTAATGAAGTTCCTGGTTGTCCACATAAGCATTTCTTGCATGTTGTCCACTTTATTCTATGAAAATATGCAGGATATGGCCTATGATTTGTCAGCAAGTAATTGAGAAAAGGATGTGTAGATAAATGTTCTATGGGCATAGTTTTAAATTTCTACAGGTCCATCTTACAGTAGCTTGATTATACCATGAATGTTGCCAGATATTGGGAACTCTCTTGTTAAGGATAGTTTTGAGGTGTGAAAAAGGTAATTTTAAATATGCTATTGTTAAGTTACCGACAGCTGGGTCTTTTACCTTGTAATCAGCACGCTCATTTCCTATCGTGCCTACGCGGGCTTTGGTCCAGGAAAGCAGAAGATTGTTTTTGTTACAATGCATTAGATATTGGATGTTATTTATAATTGGTGATTTATGTGGAATGAGTAAAGAGAGTAATACTGAAGCGCTGTCAGTCTAAATTACAACATCAATAAAGGCATAGTTAATTAAATAGATATTGCTTGTTGGACTGCCATTGCTTCTGCATAATAAGCAGTACTATATTTGGATAATCTAAATTTGCTTGAATGGATCTCAATTCCGTTATTCAACACTACAAAGGAGCTCGTTTATCATGTTTAGATCCCTCTTTGTAAAGATTAGTGTCTGTAGACACTTGTTTTGGTGGGAAATTTAATAATAAATTAGAATGTGGGATGTTATAAACTTTTAAATTTTTAATCCACGTTGAAGTATTAGTTGCATTTTTATAAATAGGAGTTTCATATTAGTCTCGTTGAATAATACTACTGTCTATTATTTTTTCTACATGTAATTGGAGAATGTTAGTCTTAAAATAAATTACTTTTGTCATCAAAGGTAATGGTGGAACATCAGTTAAAACTTGAAGAGCTGATGTTGATGACGTCTTAAAACGTCTGGAACATAGTAAAAGGAATTGCTTTTGTAGACTCATTAAAAGTTTCTTTTTTCGAACTGTAGGTGGATAATATCATGCTGAGCTGGATAATATCATATGTGATAATAATTTTTGCGATAGTTTTGTAAATTATTTTGATGATTTTAGATTTTAAACCCCATTTTTGCCCGACCATTGAACGCAGTGTTTGTACAATTTGCACAGAGGTAGAGACGAAATCTTGTTTTCGATAGTTATTCCCAAGTATTTTAGTGCTTTAACATATTTTAAACTAGTGATATATAGGGAAAATTTAGGATTAAATTTTAAGGATTTTATTGCCTTTCTGATAATTATTGCATTTTTTTTCTGTACGGAAATTTCCGATTTCAGCTTTTTGTAATTAGTTGCAAACTGATGTACAGATTTATTGCCATTTCATTTTAGCTCTTATCTTGTTTTACCTGATACTTTTGGCATATTATCATCCACAAAGTTTATTATTTGGGTGCGTGATTGCCAAATTTCAGTAAAGATTTGATTGTAATACTCACTCCATAAAATGGGTCCAGCGATTGAGCCTAGAGGTTGATACTTGAACATATGGTGTGAGAAATTTCTATGTTTTGCGCAATGACATAAAGCCTGTAGTTTCATTAAAAACATTGAAAAATCTGCAGATACACTTAATAAAGTTAGAGAGAACTTTGCATGGTGTAAAAAGAGATTCTATGTGAAAAAATCTTAACCTTGAGAGCGTTAATACTTTTTTTGCTAATGACTTAATTTTTAAAATATATATATATATATATATATATATATATATATATATATATATATATATATATATATATATATATATATATATATATATATATATATATATATATATATATATATATATATATATATATAAAATTTTACTCATGTATTAAATTTTCCACTTAACATATTATTAACTTAAAATTTCCAACAACTTTTCAACTTTGCAGTATAATGACAATCATGCTTTGAAATAATTTAATTACTAGGTACTGATTCCTAGAATAACTATTTATGAGTCTAAAACGAGTCTAAGAATAAAGTCTAGACTAATTATTTCTTATATTTTTAAATGTGAATTGCGATATGTATAGTTCTTTGAACATGTTTGCAGTTTACTCTTCTTAAATGATAATTTATTATTTGATTTCGATGCTATTAAAACAATTTACTATATATTTTAATAAAGACTTATTTGAAATAGAAATGAATAATTTAAAATAAATTTTATGTTTATCCTTTTTTTAAAAAATGAATTAAAGTTAATAATATTTATGTTCTTACTAAACAATAGAATTTAATTTTTTCATTTTGTTGTGTAATTGATGAATGATCAATAGTAATTCAGAAGAAAGTAATTGGAAGTTCTAGTTAAAATAAAGCACACTGACAAATCTAGAAGTTGTTAGATAAAAATAATTGTACAGATCCTGATATCTTTCGTTTATTTTGGTTGGAGTCAAAATTCAATTAAAAATTATCATGATTACTTGCTAGTTTTAAATGATATTGTTAAAAAGTTTCTTATTCTCGTTGTTGTTATTAATCCCAGATGGTCCAGTTCCAATACTATACCAACTCCCCAAGCCCATAAAAAGCCGGAAAATCCAAAAACATTAGGGGCTTTGAAAAATCCTTATCCAAGTAAAACCTCAAGAAACTCAAGATATGCTCATGCGATGTTCAACTTTACATTTTGTACCTAGACCAAAAGTCTTTTGACCCTGCACATTTTTGAGGCCAGTTAGGTGACCACTGGCAAAGCGTGAGATACTAGTCTGTTGGCCTCTAGTACCCTCAAAAAGCAAGGCGCCAGCAGGGCATTTTCTAGGATACCAAATCTGAGTCTAGTTCAGTAAAACGTTTACAGTAAAGAAGCATTTTTAGTCTAAATGTCATTTGTAGGAATACTTCAAAAATGAAATTTATTCCTGGTATACATGTTAAACATAAATATTGCTAAGCATACATTGAAACTTAATACTTCAAAACCATAATTTAAAAATATGAAAAATATATAAGATACACATCACAATAATGTAGTGTATTCTGATTAACTGTAAGTGAATACCTTACAAACATATCATACTTATTAACTTCCGTGTGTTCTGCGAACTATAAAAGACATTTGCTTTGTTAATTGTAATTTTCGAAATAAAATGTAATTCTTAATATATTATAAATAAAATGAATACAAAAACAATATATTATTAAGGAACTTTTTTGGATATTTCCAATAAAAGTAATAATTTTTTTATTTATTTTTTTAAATGAGACTTTTATATAAGCAACAAATAATTTAAACTTTACTAATAATTAATAGGATAGTCTTGGGCAAATACTAAAATAACATAAAACCATACCTTTAAAATGATAAGTTAATTAGCATTATAGAATTCCTTTAGATTTTTTATCCATTTTAATTAATTTTTTTGCTGGCAGGAAATCTGTTTCTCATTTTTTTTTGCCAGACTCAGTTTATATTTTTTCTATTCGCATACTAGAAAGTTTGAAAAAGAACAAACTACTTTTCATTTTTCCTTTATAAAAAAGCTTAAATTTTTGTATTTATTGTGATTTTTACTTATTGCTTCTGTTTTTCTATTTATATTTATTATCTTGCTGTGTTTCTTTGTACATTTATATACTCTTGAACATCAGTATCACTCAGCTTTCAAATACAGAGTATAATTGAAAAGAGGGTTACAGATTTTCAAAATCAAATAATTAATTTTTTCTCTTTGTTGTAGTGGATAGTGTTACCTGAAATAAAAAAATGTATTTTCATTTACTCTACATTATTAGTTTTCGAAGAAATAGACTATCGAAAAGAAGATGTAATGAAGTCTTGAAATTAAGGTATTTATTAAGGTCATTCAAGACATTCAGCTGAAAATACATTTTCATTTTTATCAGTTTAAATTTTTTGTTTCTTGACCGTTTTATTTTCTTTAACTATTTTTACGAAATTTAATGTAAAAATGAATAAATTACAGTAGTTGTAATAAGTGTATTTTTGACTTAGTAATCTCTCCACTTAAAGAACAAGTTATATTACCTTTACAATATTTTATCATGAATAAATAACTTGATTTTTTCTTCAAAATTTCAAAATAAAATGAATTCTGGGACTTTTCCCTGGTTTGCAATATTTTTATCTACATTCATAAAATTCATCTTTAATAGCTATAAAGAATCAACAATCAATGCAATAAACATTGCTATATAATATTTATTCTGTTGCAAAATATTTATGAACATATCAAATTTATAAATTATAAATAAATATTTTTGTATCGTTTCATCTTCTCTATAAACACTAAACTCTAATCTATTTCCCAATATTCAAGTTAAAATATTTTATTTTTATTATTTTCTGACTTAATGCATGATTAAAAATTGTTACAACAAAATTTTTTATTTAACTTTAATTTTTAAATACCTCCTTTAATCGTACAGTATTCTTTTACCTATTATATCAGCTTAAAATTTAACGAAAAATATTTCATTTCATTCAAGAAATCTCAGTTTATTTATATTAAGCTAGAAATATATTCATAAAATTTACCCCACTACATGGGATAGGCACCTACGTCATGAAACTTCATGTATGCACAAAACACTAACACGTGAAATTTATGAACCACATCTATGTTTGAAAATTTTTAATTACCATGGAGAGAAATTTAATACTGCTTCTTGAACACGCTAGATAAGAAATAAGCAACTGTCAAAATGTTTACATAAAAAGAAATAATAGCAAATTTATTCCCTTCATAAAAAAAAATTATTTTTTACAGTGAAAAGCCAAGAAATTCTTACTGTCATAGAATGATTATATGTGTATGCATACATACATACATACACACACACATGTATATATATATATATATATATATATATATATATATATATATATATATATATGTGTGTGTGTGTGTGTGTGTGTGTGTGTGTGTGTGTGTGTGTGTGTGTGTGTGTGTGTGTGTGTGTGTGTGTGTGTGTGTGTGTGTGTGTGTGTGTGTGTGTGTGTGTGTGTGTGTGTGTGTGTGTGTGTGTGTGTGTGTGTGTGTGTGTGTGTGTGTGTGTGTGTGTGTGTGTGTGTATACACATACAAAGGGTATTAGCACATTTTTAGAACGATTTCGATAAATAATAAAAAATAGTAAAATGTTTTAGAATAAATACTTTTGGCAACAGCTTATTATTTGAAATGAAAAATATCGTCTGCTACTTTTAAATTGATTCTTCTTTCAAAATGTCGCATGTAAGCAAGCTGTGGATTGAAGGATACGTTTTTGCGCTTTCCGAAGAGAAATATTCTTAGTTTTGAATACAAAACCGTTGTGAAATGTATGGTATTCAAATTTCTAAGTGCAAAATAAGCAACATCATTTATCGGACAGGTAAAAACTGTCAACCATTATTTCTACATGGAAAGAATGTTACGTACTGTTTCAAATCTTTCTAAAGGGAAATCGCTGGTAACAAGAGAAAATCCGCTAACACAGAAATCAATTGTAAAGTCTTTAGATACATCTGTATCAACAATAAATAAAATAATATACCAAGACTTACATATTAAAAATCTAAAAAATATAATGTTCACCAGCTTTTGCCAAGACATGTGGCTCTACGAAAAACAATTTGTAGAATCCTGTGTGAAAATCTTTTGGCATGAAATTGTGATCTTTTTTATGGGACATGGGTTTACCTAAATGACCGCAACAAAAAAATGTTTATTTACAATAGAAAACGAGGAGAAAAATGCACAAACCTGGTTCTGTCAATGTAAAGAAATTTTCAGTAATTGGTTTATGATTGTCGTAGGTTTCTCCTACAATGGGAAATTGACAATAAGAAAAGTGGGAAAAAATGTTAAAATCAATTCATCATACGATCAGGATAAGATTTTACGTCCAATATTTTCAGAATAAACTCCACTTCTTTATCCCAAATACTTTCAAAGAGTGAAATTTCATCAAGACGAAGCTTCAAGTCATATTTCGGAAACTACCATTGACTTCCTTTGAAGAATGAAGAATACATGTATTGCATAGATACCTTTTCAACATACTCCTGCAAAGTCCACTGACATTTCACCTACCGACAATTGTGGCTTTGGTCATTTAAAGTGATCTATTTCTAAATGCAAACCTACTACGATGGATGGACTCTGGAAAGTAGAGGAAGAGGAATGGAAAGCAATACCCATTGAAATTTTAGGAAAAGATCTTCTATCATGGATATCGCGATGCAGACGTATAGTCCAGAAAAAAAGGCTATCAGATCGAACAATTAAAATAAATGTATTTACACTTTAAATATCAAATAAACACACACACACACACACACACACACACACACACACACACACACACACACACACACACACACACACATATATATATATATATATATATATATATATATATATATATATATATATATATAATAGTACATTTTTATAAAGTTAAATATTAGATGGAGAATAATACATTGAAAATACCAAATGCAGAATAGGGAATAATAATATATAATAGAGAATAATAATATATAAAATAATAATAACCAAAATATCAAATCAGAATATAAGATGTAAAAGTCAAGCTAAAATATATAGGCCAAAATCCAGTGTTGGTTGTTGTTTACATTTAATTTATTGCTTTTGTTTTATTTATTTTGTTTGTTTTATGTATTTGATTTATTTTGTTTACATTAATACATACAATTTACATTTAATTTATTGTAATTAAAATTAAAATAAAAATTTGATCCAAATTCAAAACTGCAAGAACCGTACTAAATAAATGTAAACCATGTAAACCAAATAAATAGTAATATAAATTTTACGACTAAGTGTAAACACTATATATATATATATATATATATATATATATATATATATATATATATATATATATATATATATATATATATATATATATATATATATATATATATATATATATATATATATATATATATATATATATATATATATATATATATATATATATATATATATATATTACAAGCTGACCCAGCCACGCGTTGCAGTGGCTGAGTTTTTAAAATACATTGAATCAATTTTTTACTAATTCTTGGGTTCAATCAAATTAATATTTTCTAAAAAAATTTAGAATAAGTTCATTCATAGGAGATTAAAAATAAAACGTTTCACCAAAATTTAATAGTAATAAGTAAAGTATCGAAATTTTGAAATTAAGCACAAATCAACATATACTTTCTGAATTTACATTTTATTCATCTTATATTAAATTATAGTTTGTAATCAGTGACTTACTTATAAAATATACTATATAAATTAAAGACATCTAAAAATAAATTGTTATAAATGAGGTAGATAACATTGACATCGAACTATTATTATTTTAATTTTAAATTATATTAAAACTAAAAAAATTTTCTGTGGCATTATACTGAAATAAAAAAATTAAAAGAATTTATCATTTGAATAAATAAATTAGATCAAAATGCACCGCTGAATAAATTAATAATTTTCAAATTATAAAATAAAAATAAAAAATAATAAAAGGCTATCAAGAAATACTTACATATTTTCGAGGTGGTATGAAAATTAGTAGAGAAAAAGAGTAATAAATAAAATTTTATTTTACTATTTATAATATTAAAAATATTCAAACTGAATACTGCACAATAATAACACAATACAAAGTATAATTATGAAAATGATTCACGAAAAATTGTTATAGTATGATTATACATCATGAAAATATATGTAAATTCTATATTTAACCACGCGCTTGCACGCGCACGATAATTTTCTCGAGGATGGTATAATCTAGAAAAATAAACACGTCGCCATCTGCCGAATACCTGTGCAACTTAGATGCTACACCGCCATCTATTAGGAACTTACAGAACTAACCAATAAATAAACTCTAATGTCGTATAATAAATTTTGAGATCAATAATTAAGAGATAAAAACTATTCTATCTTTTAAGTTGGACCATATTATAAATGGTTACAAAATTTTATCAAAATCCGTTCAGTAGTTTTGTAGTTTATCGGGAACATACATCGTGACACGAAATTTTTATATATATAGATATACAACATTCGCTTAAGCTATATCTGATGCAAAAATGTAATCCTCAGATTCCAAAAGTTTTTAAATGTATAGCTATTAATACTGGTTACAACATATAACTTCAGACCTTCATTTAACATATTATTAATTTCGATAGTGTTGTATCTCCCAAATACGTAACAGTAACAAGGAATCAAAGATCTCTCTCGTGTAGTATGTTTTTCACTGAATCATTTCATAAAGCCATGATTTCCTTTTGCTGTACCTCACTTTTTATGAGAAATATGCTTCTATGACACATTTTCTCTGATAATATTAACAGTTAAGAACACAATCTTAAATTAATAATCTAAGAACAAATCCGTAAGAGAAAGTTAACAAGGGAAATAATTTATAAATAACCCAGGCAAAAGTAAAAACACACATTTTTTGCAGCTTAATTTATGCTTGACTTAGTTACTAATCGTCAAAGATTTTTTTAAATATGTATTTAAAAATGATGAAGGAACATTCAAATTGCCGTAGATATTTAAGTGAGATATTTTTTATGTATTACTATACATTTATGAAATTCAATTTTGGAGTATGTAACTTTTGTGAGATTCAATTCTACGGAATATAAAAAATACTTCAAATCTATTAAAAACCATTTAATAAATGAAAGAATGCCAATAAATAAACGTTATTCTTTATTTTGAATATTTATGATTTCGTAATATTTAAACAATTACTTAATTAACTAAGTAATCTGGGGTAAACAATTGAAGAACATATATAATCTTTTCTCATCTAATTCAAATAATTTTAGAATAATTTAGAAGATTTATTTGTTCATAAGAAATGGTTTTTCTACATTTAATATTTTATAAATTATTTACATCATAAATGCATTACTCATGGCATATTTTAATATAATTTTACAATTATAATTTAAACTTTGAC
>JAJQOW010000409.1:0-118625 GCA_037975125.1 Latrodectus hesperus | reverse complement strand
CCCGGCACCACTTTAATCATGCCCCTCTAGATTGGATGGATAGACAAACACAAACTCCAGGTACGAGTTTCACGGGGTTTGTAACCCTTGAGCAACAGGCTACGGGCCTTCGGACAACTGCCTGTGTAGTTTGGAATTGTTTCCATAAACGTGAAATCACAGAATGATGAACGCAGAAGAACAGAGCAACATCTGATATCGACTGTCCTGCTTCAATGCACCCTACAGCACGCCAGCGCTCAGAATCTTTCATTCGTCTTTTGGAAGTCATACAAACACGTATGTCTTAAAAGCAAATTGTACGAAAGTTTTAAACACCTTCTACCATCACTTACAATCAACTTCTGTAACTTTTCATAAAGCTGGTATTTTATAAGACTGCCCTTTTTGCATATTTTTTACACGAAAGTACGATTGGCTGTTACCTAACATATTTGCATTCTTCCATCTACCACTGCAGCGATTTGCATCCTCTTCAATTCTGATTGGCTTCCGGAAATTAGCATTTTCCTCTCCGTGCTTAACTTTTCGAAGTGAGTATATATAAATATAAATGTATATATATATATATATATATATATATATATATATATATATATATATATATATATATATATATATATATATATATATATATATATATATATATATATATATATATATATATAGTTCACATTTTATACTAATATTCAAAGAATCTCAATATATACATACATATTTTATTTTTGTTGTTAAAAGTTTTATAAGATTGATAAAAAAATTTTTGACAAAAGTAAATGCTTTTATTGAAATATTTATGATATTGTTGTCTTTCATTACGTAATATCTCTCTCAAGTAATCCCGTTACTCAATAATATAACGGCGTATTAGGAGTTTATCACGAAATGGGATGAACAGAAGTAACAAAGAACCAAATATCCCTCCGGTTACGATGACAATCTTCAGGAAAGAAACACAACAAATATGCACTGACAAACACCTTAAACAGTGAGAATATTGAGGATAAGGACGAAGAGAAAAAAGCACTCATCCTTCATAAACACACCATCTGCTCTCACTAGGGCTATTTTCTAAGAGACCAATATTTGCAGGTGGTCGCTCGATGGCACAGTTCCTACTGCCGTCGCCTCTTTTCAATGGAATCACAAAAAAATCTTCCACTATTGGATATCGGATCTCGAGTCTTTGGCTATTGCTCTCCAGTAAACATAGTCCACTTGAATGCCTTGACATAATCGGGGACTTTCGATGCAGTAAATCTCGAATGCCATAGATTTCATTCCAAGAATATTTCTTTTTTTTCGTTTCTTATCATGTGGACATGTGGAATTTTAATAATCTTATGTTGCAATTCTTTTTATAGGAATCAGTAACTTATTTTATTCAAAATAATTCTTACTGATCATTTCATACATTAAATATATATATATATATATATATATATATATATATATATATATATATACCGGGTGATCCAAAAGTCAGGACGAACTTTAAAAATGAATAATTCGAAAACGAATCACGATACAAAGATGCGGTTTGCACCAAACGGATGAAAAAAAAACCGGGTTTTGTGTGGCAATAAAAAAAAATAGTTCTGTTGGCGACTAACAGATGGCGCTATAGTGTTTTATTGCAACAAAAGATGATTTACAAATGAAACAATGATTAATGAAGTCAGATTAATTACAGTTAATTAGTACTTACTACAGTAAATGTTTAATGTGCTGTCCATCATTCAGAAGTAAAGCTGTGAGACGAGTCACCACCCCATTCACAACATTTAGTAGCATTTCTTGCGTTATGGCAGACACATTTTTGCGGATGGCATCTTTCAGTGCCGCTAGTGATGCCGGTTGGTCGCTGTACACTTTTGAATTCAAGAAGCCCCACAGCCAAAAGTCACAGGGTGTGAGATCGAAAGATCTTGGAGGCCATGCGTGATTAAAGTAGCGACTGATAATACGATCCTCCCCAAAGGTTGAGCGCAGCAGGGGTTGCACAGGCAGAGCAATATGAAGTGGTGCTCCATCTTGCATAAAGGTGACTGTTTGGAGTGCCTGTCGCGCTTGCAGTTCAGGAATAATGCTGTTCTGTAACAGTGCTTGATATCGCTTACCGGTGACAGAAACTGTTTGGAAACCTGTCTGTGTGACTTCCTCGAAAAAAATGGACTAATTATGAAATCAGCAGTGAAGCCACACCAGACTGTCACTTTAGGCTGTTGCAAGGGTACCTCAACAAATGCATGTAGATTTTCTGTGGTCCAAACTCGACAATTGTGGGTGTTAACAGCGCCAGAGAGTGTGAAGTGTGCTTCATCTGTCCAAAGCACAGTGTGAAGCCAGTCGTGCTGCTCTTCCATCTTATTGAAGACCAAATTCGCAAAATGTCGGTGAGAGTCGAAGTCAGGAGGTTTCAGTTTTTAGTTATGTTGCAACTTGTAGCGATACCGTTGCAAAGTTACTCGCAGCGCTCTCCAGACACGGAAGTACGACACTCCTGTCTGCCTCGAAACTTCTCGAGCACTGCACTCCCCGTGTGCAGCAACCACCGACATGGCTTGCACCGTCTGCTCCACTGTCGTGGCACCAGCAGCTGCAGTTGAGGAACGTTTACTTCTTTGACGTGATGCCAAAGAACCTGTAGCTTCAAATTTTTTCACAATTTTGTTCAATGCAGAAGTCGTTATTGGTCCTTTGCTATCTCGCATACCCTTCATGTAGCGATATGCTCGCAATGCCACTTTCTGAATTCTTATAAAACAGTTTAACTAAGAGGGCTTTCTCAACTATGGACAGCATTTCGATGCATACCAGCTTTGACCACCATTACCTGCTGCAGTTGCTTCTTTTTATATCGTTTGTTGCTTTGCATAATCCTACATCAAAAATCTGACAGCGCCATCTGTTGGTCACCAACAGAACTATTTTTTTCATTGCCACACAAAACCCGGTTTCTTTTCCATCCGTTTGGTGCAAACCGCATCTTTGTATCGTGATTCGTTTTCGAATTATACATTTTTAAAGTTCGTCCTGACTTTTGGATCACCCTCTCTATATATATATATATATATATATATATATATATATATATATATATATATATATATATATATATATATATATATATATATATATATATATATATATATATATATCAAAAGAAAAACATATTTTCATTTTGAGAAGCAAATATTTTTATTATTATGACGTAGGTATTGGTATACTGTTTATATAAAATTTGATTATGACACACATACAGAAAAATTCCATAAAAATTTAAAGCATTGCTTCAAAAATAAAATTTAAAAAAATCAATAGTGAAAATCAATAAGTACTAGATTAATTTGAAAGATATTTATGCACCAGTATCCATTTGTAAGATACAAGAAAAAGATATTACAATTATTTAACATTATAAAATTACTATCTCTTAAAAATTCTCAGCAAAAAACATCATACATATTCTTTGAAATGTATTTTTGAAGTATATTTTTAGGCTACTTTCAATTCACTTCAGAGAAAAATCAATTCTAATTAATTCCACAACTGGTTTATGTTTTCAAAAAAATATATTTATTAGACGTATATTATTTTTATTTATTATAAAAATAGTTAAAGTATTTACATATATTTATATAAATAAAAATATAACTCATAACAGAATTATTTGTCATTCATTAAATATTAAATTCAATCAAAATTTATTAAAATTTGTATTATATATTTATTAAAATTAGTAAAGACAACTGCAGATATTTCATTCTTTTTTAAAATAATATTAAAATACATATAATCTCTGTGTTTGTTTAATTTCCAAAGCAGACAATGTTATTGATTCAAAGGAACTCAAAAATGAATTAAATTATTCAGGAAAAAGGGCAAACAATATCGAAAGAGCAAGAAAAGATACTCTGTTATTTTTTACTAAATGTGTATTAATCTAAGTAAGTATGACATTAAACTGATTTTTGTAAAAAACCTTCGATTTAGGAAACATTATTTAGTGAATTATAATATGATTGCACAATAAGAAATAGATACAAATTTAAAAAGAAAATATGTAAGAAAAAATATTGGAATGTCATTACAATGCAAATATTAAAATTTAGTGCATTTTTGAGCATCTTTATCGTAAGTCAACTGAAGTTGCTAAATCTAAGCACAACAATTCCTTTCTGATTCAACTCGTAATTTAAAGAAGAATTCTAAATCTTTACAAAGAATGTAAAGATAATTTCAAGGATTAAAGACATTTGTATGCTGTAAATAAAGTAATATTTACTGTTGTTTAATAATTGTTTAGGATATATGAGCAATATATTGCATAATTAAGTACATAATAATATAATTTGGAGGAAAATAAAAGAAAATAAAGTGAAGAAAATAGCACAAAATAGCGCAGATATCCAAGAAAATAAAAGAAAATCCGTCAATAGGCAAGAAAGAGTACCACAAATAAGAATTACAGTCTTCGACAGAAGTAAAGGCGATGTTTCTAGACAATTTATTGAAGTCAAGAAGACTAATAATTTTTCCTTTTTCTGAAGCATTTTTTATGATGAAGAAGAGATAGGAAATCTTATTTTTTTACTATATAGCTGCAAGTTCTCAAAGACAGTAACACAAAGGCAAAGTATTTCGCTTTTTGTTAATGCTAGTAATATTGCGAATATAATAGCTGTTAGTCATTAATAAATATTTTATAAAAATACATTCATCTTCATATTTTATACAATTGTATGTTCTTTGAAATAAATATTTTGTACAATTCATATTCTTTGACTGCATCAAAGATTTCTGTTCTTTAGATAACAGAAAACATAATTCATGATCTCGAAACGAAACATGAGAAAAGCAGTCATTATTATTTATTAGTCACATTTTTATAGTATTAAGTATAAATATACAATAACTGAATCAATTTAGTTTATCTTAATATGAAAAATGATGTATTTTTAGTAATAATAAATGTTAGCAAAGAAAGTATGATAAATATATTTTCAAACTTAGCATTTTAGATAAGAGTATTTGCAAAAAAAAAAAAAATTGATTTTAATAATAATCATACATCAATGAAAATTATAGAATGTAGTGATATTACTGACCACTTTTTAGAATAATAAAGTGTAACTTCTTTAAATATAATTCAGTAATATTTTTGAAACTGATTTCATTGTCTACAAATGGAAAAAAATCATATAACAATTATATATGATGAGATAAATTAATTTAAAACTATGTATTATTTACATTAAAAAATAAGTTGTTTAGTTATGTGCTAATTTTGTAACTCTTAAGAAACAAAACCTTAATGTCCAACAATACAATAAAAGCACGAAGTGAAAATGTCTTTGCTGTCTTTGTGAGGATCAATGCCATGAAAGCTATAAGGTATTTGATTAATGCTTTTGCTTTCTATTAACAAAAATAAAACAATTTGATCCATATGCTTGAAGAAAGTTTTAAATAATGATATGAAAGAATCATTTATTTTAATTAAATATTGAGAAATTATATGAATCTTGAATGTGGATATGAAATGGTATTTATCAAGCAATACATTCAAATAAAATTCGCGTCCTATTGGAAACTATGGGGAATTCATTAATTGTGATTGTATGGGAATATTAAGTTAAACATTCACATATAAGTCAGTAACAATTCCATATAACGTAAAATATTTTGCTTTAAGTTGTTAAATATACTCTAAGTGGAGTTATATTTTTATGTTTATTTTGTGTTATGATAAAAATATGAAATTATCACATAAACTAAAGTTTTTATTTCTATTGTTACTACAGTGGATTAAGCAAAATTGTAAATAGTGCTGCCAAAATTCTATACCTCATTCTATTTTATGAATTTGCTATTTCTAAATACAAAATCAACGTCTTTAACTTTCACAATTATTGTAGAAATTAATCTGTCTTCTTTAAATTTCACTAAATAATTCTGATTTAAATTAGAAAAAATTTCCTTAGAGCTTCTCACATTATAATTGCATTAAATGAAACGTAAATTATAATTCCTGAAAATAAACATTTATTAAATTTATCCTTAAACAGTTACGTTTGGTACTGACAAATTTATGTATGGATTAATGTTTATTTGCTTGAAGGTATATTAACCAATATATACGTATGTGTGTGTGCGTGAAGGAGTGTTTTAGATATATTGTTATTTTGAATACCTTTCTTTAATAATTGTAAATAATTTTTAAACATAGTTTGCATAATTGATAAAACTGATAGCTGAGTGCTACAAATAAGTAAAAATATATTTAAGTTGTTATGAAACGATAATAAATTAATTAAAAAATAAATATATCAAACTAGTTATTAATTTATAAAGCTCATTTAAACTAGTAATACAGAAGTATCTGATACATTTCATCATATTTATATACAATTGTAAGTGCTTAGAGCTTACTCTAGTAGACATTTCATTAATTTTTAACAACTGTAAGACATAAATTATAGCTTAGGCATGTTAGAGTATATATATATATATATACATACTGAAACATGTATTTGTATTTGACATCCATAACATCCATCTAGAATTTGATTATCATTCTCAATTTGGTTTTTGAATAATTTTATAAAAAATGTACGATTAATTATATTTTAGTAATTCTATTTTAAGTGCTTTTGCGCTGAATGTATGGCTAAGCATAAGTGTTGTATCGATTCTTGTAACTTTCAATTTTTGCCTATGATACTTCTACTTCTAATCTTGCTTTATATATATATATATATATATATATATATATATATATATATATATATATATATATATATATACACACACACACACACACACACACACACACACACACACACACACACACACACACACACACACACACACACACACACACACACACACACACACACACACACACACACACACACATACACACATATATATATATATATATATATATATATATATATATATAATTCTAGTTAAATAGCCTAGAACGAATCAGAAATTTTTAGGAAAGTAAACTTATTCCACCAAATTAATCGAAGTCATTCAGTAACGTAATTATCTCACGTTGATCCATTTTTCGTTAAAGCCTTTGTGTTAGCCCCAAGATAAACCGTTTCCATTTGTAATCATTTATCGAAGAAACCTTAATTTATATGAAAAAATATCTAATTCTAAAAAACGCGTGCACTTTTGCTTATTTAAATTCTGGGAGGATCATGCATTTTAACACCTCTTAATGCGATGCCACAGAATTCCTGAGACGCTGAGACCATTATGCAAGGAGACGATTAATCAAAGTCCATAATACCCATCTGTGGAGAATGAAACAAATGAAATGAGACATGGCGCCGAGTGGGTACGAGAGAGCTTGATTAATATTGCTTGCGTCTAAACAAAGTGTCTTCATTCATTTATAGAGACTAAATGAAGAATAAAAATGAATTTTTTATTCAAGATTATTCTTTGTTAAAGAATAATTCTGAGTAAAAAATTCTGAAATAAAATGGAGTTTATGCTAATGGCAAGATTTGTGCATGGTTTTATTTGAAGGCTTTGACAATAAGTCTGTTTTGAAGATTTGGGCATAATGTTTCACCATTGGTTCTAGCGAGTGAATTTTATTGGTATACATATATTTTCAAATGCATTTTTTAGAAAACAGATTTCAGAAAATTCATTATACAAGTATAATTAGCCAAATTTGATTTTCTGCACATGAATACTGGATTTGCTTTTCTGAGTGTAGATATTTGCGTTTCAGAACATGATTTACTACAGAGCAAGATTTCCCTTATTAATTTCAAATTTGCATAACTTTTATATCATTTGCAATAATACATCATATTTAAGGATGTGTATTTTTTATGTTTAATCAAATAATAACTCCATATTTTTTGAATTTGTTTTTATTTTTAATAAAATTCCTATTTAGAGTAAAAGGAAAAGAGTACTTGTAAACTATTACCACTATGGCTTATGTAGGAGGAATTTTCATTCTTTTAAAATTACAACCAAATCTTTTCTAAATACTGGATACAAACAAAATGATATTATTATGTAAATTGGCATCATATGCATAATTATTTTACATTTATATAGCTATATAATTTATATATGATATTATTATTATGTAAAAGGTTTATGTACATAATGTCATAACTGTAATAATTATTACCATTTAATAATAAACGAGGACGATTATGACATTACCAATTTATGACTGTTGAAAAGAAATTTTGAAATGTCATAACTTTGGGAGATTTTGATTCATTCAATTTTAAAATTTGTTAATATATTAAAACAGACACTCTTTTTATTTTAAAAATAATATAGTGGGGTAATGGATTGAAGATAAATTTTGCAGATATTTCCGATGAAATGTTAACAGAAATATTTTTTAAGAAACACAACTGATAGAAAGACCATAGGATAAGTTTTAGAAGAAGGTATGACATTGTTTAGTAAAAAAATTAATGTTTCTCTCTTTGGTGTAAAATGATTGAAAAAGAATAATTACTTTCACATCTGTTTGGATTTAAAACCATGTATTACACAGTTAAACGTAGTGTATATGTAATGTATAAAAAATCATTCATCAGAAATCTGATTTCGAACAGCTTTCAATAATTTCTGACTACAGTAAATTAAAGCCAGTAGGTTAATTTCAAACATAAAGTTTCGTTAGCCAGAATGTTCTATGAATTGAACCTTATACACGCAATTTTTTAAACGATTCACTTTATATTGTTAATATATTTAGAAAATTCTTATAAAATTATGAAAAGTTCATAAAACTCGATTTTTTAAAATGCATATTTCAAAATTAAAATTATAAGAACTGATTTATTAGCCTGAGTATTATCATATTATCATTATGAAAACTTAAGTATTGATGACATAGGTTATCAAATTTTTTCATTAGTTTTTAATAATTTCATGCATTTTATTATAGCTTAAAGGCAGTTTTAAGGAAAGGCAAAATATATATATATATATATATATATATATATATATATATATATATATATATATATATATATATATATATATATATATATATATATATATTAAAGCAACTTAGATAAAATTTCGTTAAATTTATAAATTCTTTAAGGCATACAGATAGATCTTTGAACATACACTGATATTAATTTTATGTATATAAAATCTTCGTAATATTCCTGGAGAGTGAATGAATACAGACATAACAATTTCCTTTATATATGTGATGGAAAATAATTTATAAAATGTCAAAAAATTCAAGAAAGTGAACGCTTAAGTAAAAAGTTTTATCGGATTTTTTTGTCGAACACTCTTTTAGAAATAAAACTTTATGAATTCTGAAAACAGTAAAAGTCGCTGTAACATTTTCCTTAAGAAATTTATGAGATTCAAGTAAAAGTATAAAAGCAACTTTTTCTCTCGTCAAATTTTATATTGGATAACTGATATTCTTGTATTATATTTATGTATTTTATACAAACGAGGTATGTAAAAGAATAATAATGTAAATAATTTTAATTTTGAATAAAAAGTCAAGGTTTTCTTCCTTTCTAAGTAATAAGCATTTCCTAGCAACATTCTAAGTGAAAGCATTTGAATGGCGTTTGCAAATATTATTAAAAAATACCAAGAGAATTATTTTATGAAACAGATAGCATTTTTTTTAAAAAACATCATTAATATGAAGGATCCATTTTGTAAGCTCAAATTTTAATTTTAATTTCATATTTAGATTATATTAAGCATAATTCTAATTTAGATTAAAAATTAATATAAAATCATCTGATTAAACTTTTATTCGTAATTTATGGTTAATAACTTAAATATTAATTTTTTTAACTATCAACATTTATTTATATAAATAGAAATATAAAACATAAAAACAGTATTTATGTAATATTAAAATAGCATTTTATTGCAAGTTTTAGAGTGAAAAAAAAAAACATTCGGTTTTCTCAAATGGCTTAATTTATTAGATTACCGGCAATACTTTGGTACGGAATTAATGTTTCCTACACAATGATAGAACTTCAAAATGAAGAAATGCACTTAAGCTAACAAAATCTCATTATATTTTGAATATCAATTAAATGCAATGAAATTGTTGGAACGAAATGATACATAATGCACTAGTACTGCTGTCAAGAACATTCCCATCAGAAGCCGATAAGCCAGCTGAAGTAATTTCTCACTTTTAAATCCTTTCATCAGCAAAGATATAAAATTTTAAGATCAGAAAGGAGAGAAATGAAACTATCCAATCTATTGATATTGAGCAAACGTAAACGGATCTAGGCTGTAATTTATAATTCAAAATTCAGACACTCTATAGCGTCGCCTTTGCTCGGTTGGGGGGAATTTATTTATTAGGTTTGACTGGTGGAGGAGAAATGAGTTAAGCATTAAAATCTCAATGGACAATTAAAAGGTGTGTCTCACTAATGAGGTTCTGAATTTCGAATTTTCCAAAGAGATGAAAAGTTTGTAAAATTTATGCAAACGCTGATTGGTTTGGGATATAAGTTTCCCTTGATTAGTCTTTTGAACAAGAAATGCGCTTTTAGAATGAGAGAAATAATTCTCTAACAATGAATTTGCTTCTGGCCAGTGTTTGATTGCAACTTATCTTAATTTTCTGGTACATAATTAGTCAAGCATTTTTCTTGGACCATGAAATTTATAATAAATTGAATTTTTTAACATTTTGATGTTAATAAAAGTTTCTGAAGCATTTATTTTCACGCACAAAATGAAAATATTAGGTGATTATAAATAAATTGGTAAATTGTTATGTAGTTTGAAACAGAGTTTTTTAAATTATGATAAAAAGAAAATTGATAGTATGTTATGTACTAAGTAATTTTTATTGTTTTCAGAAATTTTCTTTTATTATTAAAATTTATATTACATTCCCACATTTTTTAGAAATGTGAAAGATATTCATTTTGTTTATTTAAAAACATATTTTTTCATTATACATTTATCTGTAAACGTCAAATTTATGTATGCTCGTTTTATTATACTTATGCTCGTTTTATTGTATTTATTATATTTTAATATTGAGATGCTTGAAAAAATATTTACATAACGGATATTTTCTGTTCTTTGTAATGCTTATTTAGAAAGCATATATAATTTTATTATTTCCACGAAATATAAATATGCCAAGAAGTAGAAATAAAGAATGGAATATTCTCTATGTTCTTATAAAACATATTAAAATATGAATACAAAGATTCGTAATGCATTATAATATTTATACCAAATTGCTGTCAGATAGAGAATGCTGATATCGAGAAAACTTTAATGATAAACTTTGTCTTCACAGCTATTTTATGTGTAGTTTATGTCTACGAAAACTAAAAATAAAAGGCTCCTATTTCGAAATATAGGTGTACCATTATTTCTATGAAAGAAATTTTTTTCTGAATCACCCAAAGACCAATTTTTAAACTCCAGCTGTCAAGGCCAACTGTTGATGGAATAATGTATGGCTGAAAGATAATGTAGTGGGTTTTTGAAAGTATGCCATTTATCAAATATCACATTTCAACATCAATGAAATGTCTCAACGCTCCTTTATAGAAAAAGTATTAGATATAAAAACGATGCCCTTATTTTATTCATCTTTAGCGGATCATGATAGAATATGTTTAGATTTTACTTGTAAACTTGCTTTAGTAAAATGTATTTCCAGTCGGATTACGTTTGAAAATCTTAGCTTTATTTCAATGAAATTTATATTTCTGCATGCTCATTTGTTAAAATTAGATAAGATATAACTTTAATAGCACAAATGTAAGCATTATTTAAAAAATCATTATTGAGTTACTTATAACTATACAATTACTTATACAGTTACTTATAACTAACAAACTATACGATAACTATACAATGAGTTATCGTCATTAAATGTATTAACGATATTTTTATGTTAAATAGCAAGAGTTTTTTTTAGTAAAATTAGTTGTTGAAATGTAACCAAGAAAATTTAAAACATTCTCTTAATGTAATAGGAACTTTAGTAAAGCTTCTCTAAATTCTAGTAAAACCTATCTATTTAATAAACTAATTAATAACACCATTTTGGCGTTAATTTTTTTTTATTCTGTTGTAAACTTTTATGAGAATACTGATACGTAAATCACAAATAAGTAATAATCAGTCTGAAAATTAGTTTATGAAAATGCTTCATTAATGTATACATAGCAAAACAAAAAATCAAATTTATAATTATAAAAATGAAAAATTTAAAATAAAATAAAAGCATGAGAAAAGTAAAATCAAGCTTTATTTCAGTATTTTTAATTTCAAAATAAATTTCATTCTTCTTGTTCCTATTATGGTGTTTCAGACTATATGATTTTCTATCTTTTCGTCTCTTCTATATTTGCGTTTGCTGTTATTTCTTAATAATTAGCTGTAATAATAGTGGCATCTATCATTGGGAAGAATACTATTTTTTTAATGTCTATTATTTTTCATACTGTCAGTTTATATAAAACATGACACAATAAGTTCATGTTTTTATGTCATGAACTTTTGATTATTAAACTTATGATTTTTTTGGCTCATTAATGTTACAAAATATAATTAATATATTTTGTAACATGTTACAAAATATAATTAAAAAATTAAAGTTTTTTGTCAAGATTCTAAGTTTTTAAAGATTAAATATGATTTATGTGAATGCAACATTTTAAAATCCAAAAACTTCTAAAATTTCTTTAATATAACTTATGTGTTTCCTTTTAATATTGTTGTAAATAATATAATGCAAGTAATCGCAAAGAAACACAAAGTAAGTTCATTATCGTCTGTAAAACTGTAGTCTTCTAAGACGTCCGCAATCGTCTGCTGCGCTGCCTTCTGATTGGTGGTTGTGTTCAAGCCGTCCAAAATCTATAAATACACAATGTTCTGTTCTATTAGTTTAGTGTATGTATAATTTCTTTCTTTGTAGCTTGCTTCATTAAATATTCTTTTTGCGATTCATGGACTCTTGTTCGTTTAACGAATTTCAACAGCAGAGCGTGGTTTTCACTGTCATAATTTGAAAGCAGTTTCTAGTTTTAATTTATTTCTTGATAGAATAAATTTATCAATCAGCAATGACTTCGATGCATGGTTTGTATGGAGTAAATCCATTTGATGGGAAGAACTTTCCTGTTTGGCGGCGACGAGTGGAAGCTGTTTTGTCTGCGAAAGACCTGGAAACATACTTAGTTAAGGAGCCAGATGTGAATAAGGAAGCAGAGGTCGTTAAAGGAAAGAAAGCCTACGCATTACTCATGTCACTCTTAAGTGATCAAGTGCTCGTATCAATGAGTGGTGAAAATACGGCGAAGGAATTATGGGAGAAATTTCATGCTGTTTATGAAAGCAAAGGAGCGGTAAACAAAATACTAACTTGAAAACGTCTTGCTACACTTAAGAAAAACAGAGATGTTCCAATGCGCCAGCACATAGATGAAGTTTCAAAACTTGTCGCCGATTTACGAATGTCTGGAACGGAGGTTAGTGATATTGATACTGTCTTCTATATTTTGATGTCTCTCCCTCCAGAATTCGAAAATGTTAAGGTTGCATTAGAGAATCAACCGAGTGAGAATTTATCTTTAGATTTTGTAACTCAGCGTTTGATAGACTCTGAAGCTCTTTTGAATGATTCGAGAAATAAAACAAGTATTCGTTTTATGAAACAAACTGTGGATATTGCGGCTTTTCCTACGAGAAAAGAACTCACATGTTTTCATTGTAAAAAGAAAGGACATACTTCTAAATTCTGTAAAAAGAAATCGTGCTATAATTGTGGTCGTGTTGGTCATTTTAAAAAGGAATGTAAATTGAAATCTGAATCTAAGACTGATGAAAAATATTTTTCTGCTCTATCTTTTGCTGCTGGCAATTTGACTTTCGGAAATCCGAAAAAGTTCATTATTGATTCCGGGGCAACATCCCAAATGTGCTCTCAGAAAGATTGGTTTTCATTCATTAAACCGTCATCAGGAATTATTCGATGTGCAGCCCGCTCCACTGCACTGGAAGTAAAAGGTATTGGAAGTGTAAAAGGCAAAACATCTAATGGAATTGATATAACTTTAGAAAATGCCCTTTTTGTTTCTGAACTCAATGGAGAATGAATTTCTGTAAAGAATATTGAATTAGGTGGATATAGTGTTATCTTTAGAAATAAAAAATGTGTTCATCGAAAATGAGAAAGAAAACATTTGTTTGGGTTATCGTGATGATAGTGGACAATATATTTGTGATTTTGTTCCAAATTGTGAAATTTCCCTTACTGCGAAAGAAAATGACTTGGATTTATGGCACAGAAGACTTGGACATTCCTCTAATAAAGCCTTTAAAGAAATTGGATTGCCTACCTTTGATAAATTTTGTGAAGTGTGTACTTTTTCCAAGCAAAGTGCTTCTCCTATAGGAAAAGGTCCCAGACGAAGGGTATCCGAAACTATGACATTGATTCACACAGATGTTTGTGGCCCTATTGATCCGCCTATGGCTACAGGTGAGCGTTATTTTATGACATTAATTGATGATTATTCACATTTTATGGAAGTTCGTTTGCTGAAAAGAAAAAGTAATCTTGTGAATGAGTTAAGATGCTTTTTAAAAGCAAATTCTTCAGTACGGAAAATTAGGTGCGACAATGCAAAAGAATATGTTTGTGGTGAACTCATCAAATGTGCTACTAAATTTGGTGTTACAATAGATCCAGTTCCTCCGTACACAGCACCTTTAAATGGAGTTGCTGAGCGTATCAATCATACATTGTTAGAAAAAGGGCGAGCTTTAATATTTGAAGCAAATCTTAGCAAGAAATTTTGGGGATTTGCAATTTTGACTGCTGCATACCTAAGAAACAGAATTCCTAGTAGATCCATAGAAAACTGTACTCCTTATAAATTGAAATATGGTAAAGATTCCGATCTTCAAAACGTTCGAGTATTTGGATGCGATGCATATGTGTTGGTTCCTCCAAGGAAGAAGTTAGATAAGAAGTCAAACAGAATGATATTTGTGGGATATTCGATTATGGGATATCGTTTAATGGATCCAAATTCAAAGAGAATAGTGATATCAAGGAACGTTGTATTTAACGAAGAAAGAAAAATGGATTTAGAAGATAAAAATATTCTGAATGTGAATTCCATTGTTTCGGAAAATGAAGATGATGTTGAAGAAAATATTACTGAAACAATTACTACAGAAGAAATTTTGGAAAGACCACAAAGGCAAAAGAAACCACCAGTTAAATGTCCTGAACCAGAAGTTTATGAAGCAATGGTAATTTTTGAAGATTCGTTGTCGTTTAAAGATTTATCTGCACTGCCAGAGGAAGAACAGAATCTTTGGAAGAAAGCAATGGATGAAGAAATGCAGTCCATGGAAAAATACGAAGTTTGGTGTCTTGAAGAATTACCACATGGGAAACGTGCAATTTCATGCAAATGGGTTCTACGCGAAAAACGAGATGGAACATATAAGGCTCGCATTGTTGCTCATGGTTTTATGCAAAGAGAAGGAGTGGATTACGATAAAACATTTTCACCAGTTATCAGTATTCCTGCATTACGTATAGTGTTTACTATTATTCTTCAAGAAAATTTAAAAGTTTATTCACTGGATGTTAAAACTGCATTTCTCAATTGTGAATTAAAAGAAATTATTTACATGGATCAACCAGAAGGATATGATGATAATAGTGGCAGGAAGTGCCGGTTAAAGAAAAGCTTATATGGACTTATTTTACATACCTCGTCAATGGTATGTAAAATTTTTAAATTTCATTCTCAAATTAAACTTTAAGCCATTAAATAGTGAACAATGCATTTTTATTCGTCAGTCAAAAGGCGAAAGAATTCTACTGACACTTTATGTGGACGATTTATTAATTGCGGGTACTGATGATAAAGAAATCAAAATTATAATTGAATTATTATCAAAAGAATTTGAAATGTCTAAACCTGGAACAGTTTCTGAATTTTTAGGAATTAAAATTACATTTACACCTGATGGAGTGTATCTAGATCAAGAAACATATATTTTGAATTTATGAAACAAATTTAAAATGTGTGATGCTAAAATAGTCTCTACTCCCATGGAAGTAGGAGCAACAGCAGCTGATTTTGAGAAAGGAAGTGCTTTTTGTGGACCCTACCGAGAACTAATAGGATCTTTAATTTATTTAGCATACACATCTCGTCCAGATATCCTTTATGTTGTAAACTGTTTGAGTCAACTTCAAGAACACCCTACTGATAGTGCTTGGAGAGCATTGAACAGAATTTTGAGATATCTGGAAAGGTACTTCAGCTTTAAAACTAGAATATAAAAAGTGTGTGAATAAAAATTCATGCTTAATCTATGCAGATACTAACTGGGGTATTAACCCAAATGACAGAAAATCCATTTCTTGTAACATAATTTAATATATCTGGTTTAATAATTCTCCAATATCTTGGTCTTGTCGAAAACAATATTGTATTGCTTTACTTCTACAGAAGCAGAAATTATTGCCCTAAGTAAAGCCATTCAAGATGCATTGTGGTTGAAAAACATTATTTTGGAATTAACTGATATTAAAGAAATCATGATTTTTGAAGATAATCAATCTTATATTAAGTGTGTAACAAATGAAAACAACAAAGGTCGATTATAACATATAGACATTAAATTAAAATTTATTCAACATATCTTGAATTGTCATGATATAAAAGTTTACTATATTTCATCTAACCTACAAATTGCTGATATGTTTACAAAATCTTTATCTAAGTTTAAATTAGAGGAACTTTTACCATTATGTGGATTATAATTGTATTAGATTATATTGTTATGAAACAAACAAACAAATAAATAAATGACTCCAATTTTGAAACATACACATTTAATTAAAAAAAGAACAAATTTTACGAGGAGTCATGTATGGGTTCGCGACAATCTCTCTCACCTGCTTCGCGTACAACAAAAGTCGCTGAAATAAAAAAAAAAAAAACATAGGATCTTAAAATCAAAAGTGCCGATGGTGAGACATTACAGACTAAATTATTCCTTCCTTCTCCGAAGTTTTTTTTTTCTTTTTTTTTCTCATTCTAAGGAAATCAACCTGCAAATAAAAAAGAAAAAAACACACACAAACAACAAAGAGCAAAATTTAATATTACAGACAGCCCTGATTAATCGGACTCTGGCTGAAACACAAAATTATATGGAATTATATAATATTAAATATAAAATAAAAATATATCAAAATAGCACAAAATAATTATCTAACACAACAGAATCTTCAACACTAACTAAATTTACAAATAGACACATTTTTATTATAAAAAGCATTTTTTTATTATGTACACATATAACAACAATGGAAGTTTGTATTAAAAAAACATTTTAATTTAATATCTGAGAAAAAAGAAAATAATTAAGTTTGGTTATTCAGCATTCTACTAAGACTATCGGCATTCTGATGTAATTTGCCCTTTCTGTGAACAATATCAAAATTTAGGCTTTGAAGCACCAAAGCCCACCTTAAAAGTCTGGGATTAGATCCTGCATGATGTTATAATCAAACTAAAGGGTTATGATCAGTTTCCATAATAAATTTATACTGACCATCTAAATAATATTTTAATTTAGTAACAGCAAAAATTATTGCTGCACATTCCTTTTCTATAGTGCTATAATTTTTCTCAGATTTTGAAATTTTTTTACTCAGAAATAGGATAGGGTGTTCATTTTCATTTTGATCTCTCTGAGATAAAACTACACCTATTCCTAAGCTTGAGGCATCACATTGAATGATAAATTGTTTTTGAAAGTCTGGACTGTAAAGTACAGGCTTCTTTATTAAAGTGTTCTTTAATTCTATGAATGCCTTTTCGCAGTTATTATTCCATATTACAGTTCCCTTCTTGGACTTCCCTTTTAACAGGTCGGATAAAGGCGCAGCAACTACCGAAAATTCTGGTATATACTTGCGTTAGTACCCAACAAGACCTAGGAAAGCACGTACTTCGGTTTTGCTTGAGGGACGTTCGAAATCGGTAATGGCTTTCACTTTAATATCACCGGGTGTTCTTTGACCTTGTCCTACAAAGTGTCCCAAATATTTAACACGAAGTTGAGCGAATTTGCACTTAAGGGGTTTTACAGTCAATTTCGCAAATCGAATCTTCTCCAGAACACATTTAAGATGTTGGATGTGATCAGACCAGGTAAGTGAATATATAGCTATGTCATCTAAATAAGGCAGAGCAAAATGTTCGCAATTTTTTATTAAATCAGCCATTAACTTACTGAAATAGTAAGGAGCATTCTTCAAACCGAATGCCATTCTCAAAGGTTTATAAACACCAAATGTCGTCGTAAATGCAGCATATCTTTGAGCCTTAGGACTCAAAGGTATCTGCCAATAACCTCGTGTTAAGTCTAATAAAGATATGAACTTCGCTTTCGAAATGGATTCAACACGCTCTTCAATATTTGGTAATGGATAATATTGCGTCCTGGTAACCTCATTTAACCTGCGATAATCAATGCACGGACGAGGTTCTTTTCCAGGAGCTTCAACTAATATTAAAGGTGATGTGTAATCGGATTCACCTGGTTCCACCACCTTCAATTTCAACATCTTGTCTACTTCCGATTTCAGAATTTCTGTCTGTCGTGGGGACATTCGATATGGTTTAGCTATAAAAGGTTTATTAGATTCTAACTCGATGTCCAGTTCAGCCAGTTCTGTACAACCTGGTTCATTTGAAAAAATATCAATAAATTGAATCAAAAGTTTACTCAATTGTTTCTTCTGATCCTCCTCTAACATTTCACTCAAACAGCTTTCAGGAAAAGTCTCTAAAAGGGTAGATGACTAAATTTCAAATCTTGGGATATCTTCTTTCTCAGAATCAATATCTTCATTATCAGAATTAGAGGTAAAAATTAAATTAACATCTTCTGGACGCTGAAAATAAGGTTTTAACATATTTACATGGTATACATGTAATTTTTCCTTATCGGGAAATTGTATTACGTAATTTGTGTCCGATAGTCGTTTTACTACTTTTCCTGGACCTATTCAATGAAAAGAAAATTTGTTTGATCTAGAAGGTGCAACAACTAACACAAGATCATTCTCTTTAAAATCTCTTTTCGTAGCCTTACGGTCATACCAAAGTTTCTGTTTTTCTTTAGCCTCTGTCAAATTTTGCACAGTTATATCTTGACATCTTTTCATTCTATTTAAAAGATTAAAAACGTGAGCAATCACTCTATCTTCTTCCATGGTTTTACCAGTTAGATTTTCATATAATAGTGTTACGGGTGTTCTTAAGTTCCGACCATGGACTAATTCTGAATATCCAGTGCTATCATGAATGCATTTTCTAAGAGCAAAAAGTGCCTGAGGTAAAATCTTCTCCCAATCTGCACCTTTTTCTAAGCAAATGACTTTCAGTATTCTCTTTAAAGTTCTATGCAATCTCTCAACAGGATTGTTTTGGGGATGCTGAACGGAACTATGCAAAACTTTAATACCAAATTTTTCTAAAAATTCTGATGTCAGGACACTCATGAAAGATGTTCCTTGATCACTTTGCAACTCCCTAGGAAAACCCATGCGGCTAAATATCTGAAGAAAAGCATCAATCACAGAAGTAGAACGTATATTTGGTACTGGGATGGCATCTGGATACTTGGATGACATGCAAATGGCTGTTATAATATACCGGTTACCACAGGAAGTTATAGGTAAAGGGCCACATGCATCAACGTTAATTCTTGTAAATATTTCCGGAATTACTGGAACCAGTTTCAAAGGAGCCCATTTCTTATCTTGAGGCTTTCCTACTCATTGACATTTGTCACAAGATTTAACAAAATTTTCAATTTCTTTAAAGCAGTTACGCCAGTAGAAAGTTTTGCACAGCATATCTTTTGTTTTAGTTATATCTAAATGAGCTGCAGTTATCTCATGGCAGATCCCTTTTAGTTGGATGCGAAACTTCTTGGGCACAACTAATAATCTTCTTACAGTTCTATCATTGTCCATTTTATTATAAAACAATATTTGATTTATTATAATATATTTATTGTCTTTTGCAGATTGTCGTTTAGCTTGCTCAAAGAGAGGTTTCAAATCTTCGCACACCTTTTGTTCCCGAGCAAATTCTTCTGGAGATGTTTTTATCAAATCCATCCCTTCAACTTCGGTTTCTAATGGTGGAAAAATTGTATTTTGCTCTAATTCTTCATTTTGTTTAGTTAGGAAGCAAGACCTAGAAGATTCTATTTCAGAATCAATAATCTCTTTATTCGTGGTATTTTCCTTCCGTCTTTTTTGAGCTCGAGTTTCTATAGCATTTATCATATGTATTTTCACCTCCTCATGCTTTTTAATTTCCTCAAATAAAGCGGCTGTTTTGTTTCCCAGTAAATATCTTCCTTGATCCAAAGAATCTCGAAGAACTGCTGCCTTTGTCAAAATGTGACCTAATTCACAATTTATTTCAACCTCGGCAATAGGTAAGCATACTAAAGTTTCAGCAAGAGGTGTTCTTAGCCAAACCTTTTCCTTCGTGAACATATCAGGTTTTACGTATTTTCCACAAATCAAATCAAGAGTTGCTCCAGTGTCTCTTAAGATTGGCATTTGAATTCCATTAACAGTGCCGATACTAGAGTAAGGAGCCATCAACCCATTAAATGTACTTCTAGCAATTTCGTTGGATGCTACCGATTCTAAGTTCTTTTTTATTTTGTCACACTGAGGCCACAAATGACTATAAGAACCACATTCATAACATCGGAGTTGTTTTCGTTTTTTCGAACTCCTTTTCATGTGAATAATTAGAATTTTTATTCTCGACTCTTTTAGGAACATGAGATTTATGATTCCGAACTACTTCATTAAACTTAAAGGCATGGTTTTCATTTTGTTGACGAAAACCAAAATGATTTCGAGGGAGTTTTGTAAAATCTTTAATCCTAAAACTATCTCTTAAACTTTCATATTCATCTATTTTCTCTGCCAGATCATACGGCGAATTTATTTTAAGCCATTGCGCCAAAAAATGTTCCTTACTTTCAATTGGCACACGACGTTTCAATTGATCTGTTACCATTAGTTCCTTAAGCTGTTCAAATGTCGTTATTTCTAATTCCGTAAGCAATTCCATAAAGTAACTATTCAATTCTTGTGCATGATTTCTCCATGATTTTTCTGACGTTTTCTGGTGTTTAAGAAACAATTGTCTTAATTTTTTGCTATTTAACTTGAATAGTTTAAGAATAATTTCCTTCACGTAATCGTAATCATCAGCCCTTTCTGGAGGTTCTCTAGCTAACATGTTAGATATCTCTGAAGTTAAAGCACTTACAAGATAAACTACCCATTCGTTTTATTGAATATGAGCCATTTCTGCTCTACGCTCAAAATTTATTAAGTATAAACTCATCTCATCTTTCCTTTCATCGAATTTTGGCGTTATTTGCATTAATTGAATTTTTTGAGCATGTTCAGTCCTATTTGTAACTGATTCTGTGTTCGAAATTGCAGCATTTGAAGAGATTTCCAGACGTTTCATTTCCAAAATATGTTCTCTTTCTTCACGTCTAATTGTTTCTTCTTTTTCTATTTCTTCTCGCCTAATTCTTTCTTCTATTACCCTATCTAATATACATTTTACTTCTGCCTCATTAAAGTTTTTACTAGTTAAAATTAATTTTTTAATATCCGGGATCTTAAAAGAATCTAGAACCATTTCCCCTAACTCTTCAGCTACTTCTACTAAATCTCCCTTTTTCCCCCGTGCTAAAAAAGACATTTTATTTATTAACGCTTTATCTCAGAAGAGATGCAATAATGAGAGAAAAAACAGACTACACCCACCTATATGCAAAATTTCGTAAATAACTATAGAAATTATTTAACACACTCCACTAATATAAAACATATCCATAACATTTAAAAATTTAAACGAAAACAAACTATATTGTAATACAACAAATAGTGTATAAACAGCAAATCATATATTTTGAAAAGAAGAACAAGTATAATATTAAATCTTCTACTCTTGATTTCAAGTTTTTTTATCACCAAGCTAATGCTTGATACTCAGATAAATTGAATTATTAATCAAAAATGTATAAATTTTATGAAATCAGATTCTTATACAAATATTACTATATTAAAACAGAAAATGAAATTATATTATTTTTGAATCCTTATTTAATTCAAAATGTAAAACACTACAATTCTTAACAACAATATAAATTAAAAGCTTTAACTAATCTAAACCAGAAATCAGCTTTCGATTTTAAATTGATAAACTTAGTTAGTTAATCATACACGACATGAAAATGATAATAACGTACGATATTTTAAACAGTAAGAAAATATCTTTTCAAATCTTTATCAATGAAAATAAACATGCGTTTTTAAATATTAAATAAATCAGTTGGATACTTTACAAACAAAAATCAAAAACATATCAATAAATCTCTCATTACTTTAAATTCAAACCAATTTATAATCATGTACTTTCGTTTTCACATAACGAAATCAAAACCTTTCGAAAGTATATATTACTTTCATAAAATTTACTTTCAGTGAAACATTCAAAAAATTATGAATATAAGTGTACTTTCGATTTTACACATTAATCTATAACAACATAGTTATTTTAACATATTCCTACGTGAATTGAAATACATCAACCACATAAAAATTATAAAATGCAAATTTATAATAAGATACACTTTTCTTATAAAAAATATTACACTGTAAATTCGAATACACGAAATACAGAAATTAGCTTTTGTAATATGGAATACATCATTTACAAACTTATAAACAAAATAAATTGATATAGCATGAACACTGTAAATTCGAATACACGAAATACAGAAATTAGCTTTGTAATATGGAATACACCATTTACAAACTTATAAACAAAATTAATTGATATAACACTTAAACCACGTAAATAACATTGGAACTAAATATTCTATAAATTTATATAACATTCCAAACTATTTATTTTCAATAGTAGCCAGAGAAAGTTTGATCAAAATGGCCTACCTGTATTCCAACATTGCGGCACGTAATCCATTATAGTGCACATAATTAATTGCCATAATGGATGCTAATGCAAAGCATTAAAAAAGCATCAAACCGCTGCCACTAAAAACATAAGTTTGTTATTAAACAAACAAACAAATAAATAAATGACTTCAATTTTGAAACATACACATTTAATTAAAAAAAGAACAAATTTTACAAGGAGTCATGTATGGGGTCGCGACAATCTCTCTCGCCTGCTTCGCGTACAACGAGAGTCTCTGAAATCAAAACAAAAAATAAAAAACATAGGATCTTAAAATCGAAAGTGCCGATGATGAGACATTACAATATCATGTTAATGTAAATATTGTTTGGATGGCTTGAACGTTTCTAATTTCTTAATGTATACTTATTTTTATTGATTTATATGATTTTATTGTGCATGCTTCTTTGTGATTAAGGGCGAGTGTTGTAAATAATATAATGCAAGTAATCGTCAAAGAAACACAAAGTAAGTCTATTATCATCAAAATCTATAAATACACAATGTTCTGTTCTATTAGTTTAGTATATGTATAATTTCTTTCTTTGTAACTTGCTTCATTAAATATTCTTTTTGCGATTCATGGACTCTTGTTCGTTTAACGAATTTCAACAAATATCAAGTTTGTTGAAGCAGAAAATGAATAAAAATAATTTTCTAGAATGTTTGATTAGATAGCCACATATTCACAGTTTTCTTTTTTTGTCTTCTCCATATGTACTAATATTTCATAAAAAAATATCTGGAAAAATTGGCTATAATATTACAGTAAATTTTCAATACATAAGCAAATAAAATTAATAAAACAAAATAATAGTTAATACAAAATCTCTATTAAGGCATTAAAAACTCTCAAAACGCAAAAAATGCTACAAAAGTTTCAATATTGTTTACTTATAGATTTGTTAAAAAGATAAAGTTGGTAGATGTGACACATATTTCCAAATAATTATGATTTTGTATAAATATATGCCCTAAAATATAAATATATGTTTTATGGTAACTGTGAAAAATTTTTGCTTAAAAAGTAAATTTCATGCATAATTTCCTTTAAAATGTTTTAGGTTTGAAAACTTGTTTTAGTTAACATGCATTATTGCATGCGAAATGCTCCATTCAAGAGATTGAATATTATAATCTACATTTAAAAGATACTTTTTTTATATTATTATAATTATGTATGTTACAAGTAAGTTATAGAAAAGTGATCAATTTAGAAATATTTTTCAGCAATTTTCAAAAGTAGAATAATATGTTCAGATTTCTTAGAAAATGTGTGCATATACAAAATGTGCATATACATATTTTATTTTTAAATATGTAAGCGCAATTACCAATCAGATATGTAAATCAGCTAAATATGGATATGTATGCAGTAAAATAGTTTTATTTATTCATAATTTCTTTCTTTGAATATGATACTGAATCAGGAGACAGAATAAGTTAAATATTTATATTGTACCACTATTTCGTTGTTTAATTTTCATTTTAAGAGAGAATATGGAAACATTTATATTATTTTTAAAGCTCTATTAATGCAATATGAAATATAGACAAAACTGTAACGTATAATATTTACGTGTTCATAATATGTACAATGTATGCCGTTTCTAAAAGAAATAAATTAAATGGAGCAAAAGACTTAAACGTTTTTCGTTTATGAAATGTGATCAATTTTTATCAAGCTGAGTGCTTCTTAACATTACTCTAAATCCATTACTTGCTTCAATATTTGATCAATTGATTTAAATTAAATTAAGATTGAAGTTTATTGTAAGGAAAACACAATTACTGTTACATAGATATTAAATTAAATGACATATTATTTAAATGAGTCATTTTAACTTTCATTTATCTCTTAAAACCCTTTTTTAAGTTTCTCTGAGCAATATATATTTAAGTTTTTTTTACAAATTTTATGATTAAATAAAAAAAACTTTGTCAGGGATATGAAGTAAACAAAATGTAATTGACCATTACTGTATTATATATTCTACACAATGCATTTTATTTTTAAATTTCCTTAAAAGTTCTTAATTTGAAACGCTTCTAATTATATTAATTTTTATTTTGGTTTCTATTAAAAATACAAGAAGGTATTCATTTGAAGATCATAAACATGTTTTAAATTTTAAGATTACAATATTTGTGATAAAACATTTACCTATACATTATCATGTTTGAAATAAATATATTTCGCCTATTTATTATACATATAATAGGAGCATTTTATTTAATGTATTGAGCAATTTTATTTTACTATATATTTAGATTTTGTCATTGTTGCTAGAGGAACACAAAAAATAGTAATATAACATTCACAAATGGTTTATCCATAATTTAAAAAAATAGATAAAAGAAACTTTTTTTAAAAATATGAATATTGTTTTTAATAGTAAAACTAAGTGATTTAGAAAAACTGAATTGAATACTTTAAAAGGATCAATTATATTTCAGATTTTACAATAAGTCTACAATAATGTTCTATAAAAAAATAAAAATTTTTTTAACATTTTAATCACTGTGTTAAAAAAGAGCATTTGTAAGAAATACATATAGTCTTTAATCAAGAAATTTTAAATAATTAAATGAAAATCTAATAAATTTTGTAGCAGAAACATTTACAAGTTTCTTATTAATCTTTATATCTAAGTTCTGTAATAAAATTATTGTACTGTAAATAGAAACGTGTTTTCATTTATAATTGTTTTCACTGCATTTTCATAACAAATATATTCTGTGTCCATAATCTGTCATATCAAATTTTTCTTTAATTGATTTCTAAACATAAATCAAAATTTCTATAGATTTTATTAAGGAGAAATTTAGCTTGATTGTTAAATGTTGGCCAATATTTTAAAAATAAAAATGTGCTTAGATATTTTTAATATTTTTTCTTATGAAGTGTAATTTTATGAAACTGACTATTAATTAAAAAAGTAGTACATTTTAATATATAATGTATAGTTTAAATGTTATTTTTGTGAATCGTGAAATATATGCCGGGAATATAATAATTATCTTTATATTTAAATGACTTCTGAAGCGCTAGTTTTTCTTTGGTAAATGAATCATAGAAATTCGAGATAAAAGCTTACTTTTTATTCAAACTTTTGGAATAACTTTTTATACTTAGGTAGCATTTATTTCCCATGAACTCTAACCAATTAAAAGACATTGATTTATGTTTTAAAATACGAATGAAATGTATCACTAAACAATAATAGAATGCAAATAATTAACACTTAAATGTATTTCAGTATTTTCTGGGAAAAATATTTTTACAGTACTTAGCTTTATTTATAATGGTTTCCAGAAGTTTGCAGATATTAAGGAACTATTTCGAAAGTCTTAGATAAATTATACTGTCTTTTTAATAAGATAGCTTATTCTTCTGCTTATAAAAGTTTATATCATCCACTTTGTTGCCTGTTAGCCATTAAATGCTCTTCCGCACGTTACCTCAGAATATTAAATTAATAGTAACCTTGAACTTACATCATTAACAATCTTGGGAAACAACGCTTTACAGCAGCAGGAGTCTGGCATATGCTGTATGAAGGAAAGAGAAGATATAAGGCATAACTATCTTCTAAGATTTTGCAACAAATTAATTTTAACTCCAGAGAGCACGTACATTATCTTAAACATAACAGAAAATAATTATTACGTTATAAAAACAAAAAAAAATGAACAACTTATTTAATTGAAAGCATTTTTGATATTTTTATTATTTAAAAATAGAATAATGATCATAAATTGTAGATGTAAATATATATATATATATATATATATATATATATATATATATATATATATATATATATATATATATAATAGAATGGATAATTGCCCAATGGATAGTTTAAAATTCCAAAGAAAATAGAATAAAAGAAATCGGAACGAAGAACTAACATGGCCAGCTTCTTCAGGGGGTGTCAAATATATTGGCACAAAGTATGGCTTTCCTGCACTGGCCCAAGACTTCGTCTTAAAGATGCCAAGGCATGCCCACTGCTGAACATGAGATTATATCTAATATTGTATTTTTCAATTTTTATATCTATTCTTGTATCTTTCAATTCTTGCCTATGATACTTCTTATCATGCTTATATATATAACTATATATATATATATATATATATATATATATATATATAGAAGATTTTTGTGAAAGTTTTAAACCTAGAGATAGCAAGAATTTCATCCTTTTTGTACAGAAAATCCCTTTGAATTATTCTGAATCTTAAAAAAATAGATGTTTCTAAGTAGTCCTTGAAAAAATTGTTAAATGTATAAATAATATGCTATGATTTAAAGCAATTTATCTAACAGGAGTTAGAAACACGGGAAAATAATTTTTGGCTATAAAGTTTGAATCTCTTGATTGACTGTATCAACTGCTATCCTAAAGTGACTTCGTAAACAAAATAAGTATAAGTACATTCTTTTAATTATTTAAAGAAACAAGTTAGAATATAATAGTTCATTAATTTATGAATTAAGATTCATTTTTATTTGCTGTTATATTCAAATTTCTCAGAGAACACTTTTCTGTTTGCCATTATCTACAATGAAGAAATGATCAAAAAGCAATAATTGGAGAAAGTACCTCCAATGTAATTGGAGAGGTAAAGTTAACGGTATAGGTCAAAATTAGCAATCGAAATAATTACCTTCAATTGCGGAGAGAAGGAAACGCCACTGATAGTGGTACTTATTACCGAACATCTTACAAAATCAAAATGAAGCAGAAGAGGGGAATTAAACGACTCACTTTCTTTATTTCTTGACTGCTGAACTAATTCAATCAAGAATAAAGCGTGATGGACTGAAATTATTTGATTAATGTCTCCATAAACGTGGAAAATGGCTAAATTATCTACATTTATTTCATTATTTGTTTCTAATGATGAACTCATGCATGAATATTTAATTGGTGCCTCACATTCTTGTAATTATCCACAGTCTTTGAACACTTAGCTAAGCAAAAAAATACTCGGAAACTGATAAGGGTGTTAAACAGCGATTATAAGCAGAAGATATAAGTACCCTAAATTGACTTTCAAATACATCAATGGAGATGAATTATTTAAGTAATGATCTGCCGTTTTCTTAGTGGATAATTAATTAAATTCCCCGAACAAAATCAAACTTTTAAAAGATATTTGTTAAAATAATTTTTAATTATATGGGAATATTTGTTAAAAATTCATAATTTTCCCAAAATACTAGGAGATGTTCATGAGTATATAAAGTTAATTTATTAAAGTACTTATGAGGTACCTGAATTTATTTATATCTTATTAAAAATTCAGTAAAAGATGAATTATTATTGAATATTATAGGAAATACGTCTTATCGGAAAAAATATGCTTCATGAATTAATTAGAGGTATAAAATAAAATTGATGCAAGATAATTTAATTTCATTGAAAATAAATAAGTACTTTAAGTAAATTAAAATTTGTATTTATTTTATGAAAAATAATTACTAAATTCCTCAAAATAAAAATTAGCTTGCAGAAAAATGATATGAGTCTCCAGCATCTTATTTATTCCTTGAAAATTATATATATATATATATATATATATATATATATATATATATATATATATATATATATATATATATATATATATATATATATATATATATATATATATATATATATATATTGTTTTGAAACAAACTAATGACTCCAAAATTTGAAAACAAACACATTTAATTAACAAAGAAACAAAATAACAAACGAGTCATATCTGGGTTCGCTAACATCTCTCTGCGTAGCGTAATAACGCCTGCGTAGCGTACAAAGAGTAAGTATCAATATTACAAAAAAAAAAAAAAAAAAACAGCTTTTTCAGACCACTCCTAGCACCAACCGTCTCCCTACTCACCCTCCCCATCAGAGGCTCTTCAAATCTCAAGTGCTGACTATGAGACATTACAGACTAAATTATTCCTTCCTTCTCCGGAGTTTTTTTTTTTCTTTTTTTTTTCATTATACGGAAATCAACCTGCAATAAAAAAGAAAAAAATACACAAACAACCAAGAGCAAAATTTTGTATTACAGATAGGCCTGATCAATCGGACTGTAGCTGATACACAAAATTATATGGAATTATATATTAAATAAAAAATAAATATATATCAAAATAACACAAAATGTAACACAACAGCATTTTCACAACTAACTAAATTTACAAATAGACACATCGTTATTAAAAAAACATTTTTTTCTAGAAATTATGTGCACATGAAACAACAATTGAAATTTGTATTAAAAGAAACATTTTAATTTAATATCTGAGAAAAAACGAAAAACAATTATGTTTTGCTATTCAGCATTCTACTGAGACTATCGGCATTCTGATGTGAATATTATGAAAGATGTTCTTTGATCACTTTGCAACTCCCTAGGAAAAGCCATGCGGCTAAAAATCAGAAGAAAATCATTAACCACAGTAGTAGAATGTATATCAGGTTCTGGGATAACATCTGGATACATGGATGACATGCAAATGGCTGTTAAAATATACCGGTTACCACGGGAAGTTATAGGTTTAAGACCACATGCATCAATTTTAATAATTTCCGAAATTTCCGAAATTACTGGAACCAGTTTCAAAGGAGCATTTTTCTTATCTTAAGGCTTTCCTACTCGTTGACATTTGTCACAAGATTTAACAAAATTTTCTATTTCTTTGAAGCAGTTAGGCCAATAGAAAGTTTTGCACATCATATCTTTTGTTTTATTTGTGCCTAAATGAGTAGCAGTTATCTCATGGCAGATCCCTTTTAGTTGGTTGCGAAACTTCTTGGGCACAACTAATAATTTTCTTACAGTTCCATCATTGTCCATTTTATTATAAAACAACATTTGATTTATTGTAATATATTTATTGTCTTTTGAAGATTGTCGTTTAGCTTGCTCGAAAAGGGGTTTCAAATCTTCGCACACTTTTTGTTCTCGAGCAAATTCTTCTGGAGATGCCTTTATCAAATCCATCCCTTCAACTTCGGTTTCTAATGGTGACAAAATTGCATTTTGCTTCTTCATTTTGTTTAGTTTTGAGGCAAGACCTAGAGGATTCTATTTCAGAATCAAAAATCTCTTTATTCGTGCTATTTTCCTGGCGTCTTTTTTGAGCTCGAGTTTCTAAAGCATTTATAACATGTTTTTTCACCTCTTCATGCCTTTTAATTTCCTCAAATAAGGCGGCTGTTTTGTTTCCCAGTAAATATCTTCCTTGATCCAAAGAATCTCGAAGAACTGCTGCCTTTGTCTAAATGTGACCTAATTCACAATTTATTTCAACCTCGGCAATTGGTAAGCATACTAAAGTTTCATCAAGAGGTGTTCTTAGCCAAACCTTTTCCTTCGAGAACATATCAGGTTTTGCGTATTTTCCACAAATGAAATCAAGAGTTGCTCCAGTGTCACTTAGTATTGGAATTCGAATTCCATTAACAGTACCAATACTAGTGTAAGACGCCATCAACTCATTAAATGTACTCTTAGCAATTTCATTGGATGCTACCGATTCTAAGTTTTTTATTTTATTTTGTCACACTGAGGCCGCAAATGACTATAAGAACCAAACTCATAATATCGGAGTTGTTTTCGTTTTTCAAATTCCTTTTCATGTGAATAATTAGAATTTTTATTCACGATTCTTTTAGGAACATGAGATTTATGATTCCGAACTACTTCATTAAACTTAAAGGCAAGCTTTTCATTTTGTTGACGAAAATCAAAATTATTTCGAGAGAGTTTTGTAAAATCGTTGGTCTTTAAACTATCTCTTAAACTTTCATATTCATCTATTTTCTCTGCCGGTTCATACCGAGAATTTGTTTTATGCCATTCCGCCAAAAATGTTCTTTAATTTCATTTGGCACACGACGTTTCAATTGATATGTTACCATTAGTTCATTAAGCTGTTCAAACGTCGTTATTTCTAATTCCGTAAGCCTTCCGTAAAGTAACTATTCAATTCTTGTGCAAAATTTCTCCGTGATTTTTCTGACGTTTTCTGGTGTTTAAGAAACAATTGTCTTAATTTTTTGCTATTTAATTTGAATCGTTTAAGAATAAGTTCCTTCACGTAATCGCAATCATCAACCCTTTCTGGAGGTTCTCTAGCTCACATGATATCTCTGAAGGTAAAGCACTTTCAAGATAAACTACCCATTCGTTTTTTTGGATTATGAGCCATTTCTGCTCTACGCTCAAAATTTATTAAGTATAAACTCATCTCATCTTTACTTTCATCAAATTTTGGCGTTATTTGCATTAATTGAATTTTTTGAGCTTGTTTAGTCCTATTTGTAACTAATTCTGTGTTCGAAACTGCAGCATTCAAAGAGATTTCCAGACGTTTCATTTCCAAAATATGTTCTCTTTCTTCACGTTTAATTCTTTCCTCTTTTTCTAGTTCTTCTCGCCTAATTCTTTCCTCTTTTTCCTAGTTCTTCTCGCCTAATTCTTTCCTCTTTATCTAGTTCTTCGCGCCTAATTCTTCTCTCTTTTTCTTCTTGTTCCCTTTTAACTCTTTCCTCGATTACCCTATCTAATATACATTTACTTCTTCCTCGTTAAAGCTTTTACTAGCTAAAATTATTTTTTTTATATCTGGGGTTTTAAAAGAATCTGGAACCATTTCCAGTAACTCTTCAGCTACTTCTACTAAATCTCCCTTTTTACCCCGTGCTAAAAAAGCCATTTTATTTACTAAACGCTTTATCTAAAAAGAGATGCAATAATGAGAAAAAAGAAACAGACTACACCCACCTATATGCAAAATTTAGTAAATAAGTATTAAAATTATTTACCACACAATATTAATATAAAACATATATCAATAACATTTAAAAAAATTAAATTAAAACAAACTATATTGTAATACAACAAATAGAGTAAATGGAAAATTATATATTTTGAAAAGAAGAACAAGTTTAATATTAAATCTTATACTTTCGATTTCAAGTTTTTATCACCAAGCTAATGTTTGATACTCAGATAAATTGAATCATTAATCAAAATGTAAATTAAAAATTGTATAAATTATGTAAAATCATATTCTTATATAGATACTACTATATCAAATCAGAAAATGAAATTATACATATTTTTAATTCAAAATATAGAACACTACAATATATATTTTTATGTGTAATAGCAACAATATAAATTAAACGCTTTAACTAATCTTAACCAGAAATCAGCTTTCGATTTCAAATCAATAAACTTAGTTAGTTAATCATACACGACATCAAATAATGATAATAACGTAAGATATTTTAAACATTAAGAAAATATCTTTTCAAATCTTTATCAATGAAAGAACATATGCGTTTTAAATATCAAATAAATCAGTTAGATACATTGCAAACAATAATCAAACACATCAATAATTCTCACTTTACTTTAAACTCAAACCTATTTGTAACAATATACTTTCGTTTTCACATAACGAAATCAAAACCTTTTAAAAGTATATTCGTTTCATAAAACCTTCTTCTTCTTCATCCAACGCCCGCCCGTGGCCGATGGGCCATTTGGCGCCGTGCTTCCCAACTTTATATATCAGTGAAACATTAAAAAATTATATATAATTGTACTTTCGATTTTACACATTAATCTATAACAAAATAGTTATTTTAACATATTCCTACGTGAATTGAAATACATCAACTACATAAAAATTATGAAATACACATTTATAATAAGATACACACACTTTTTTTTATAAAAATATTACACTGTAAATTCGAATACACGAAATACAGAAATTAGCGTTTGTAATATAGAATACACCATTTACAAACTTATAAACAAAATTAATTTATATAGCATTAAAAACCACGTAAATAAAATTGGAACTATATAAATATTCTATAAATTTATATAACATATCAAACTATTTATTTTTAATAGTAGCCAGAGAAAAGTTGATCAAAATGGCCTACCTGCATTCCAACATTTCGACACGTAATCCATTATAGTGCACATAATTAATTTCCAAAGTGGGTGCTTATGCAAAGCGTTATAAAAGCATCCAAAACCACTGCCAACAAAGCATAAGTTTGTTAGTTTGTTATGAAACAAACTAATGACTCCAAATTTTGAAAAAAAAAACACATTTAATTAACAAAGAAATAAAATTACAGAGTAGTCATATCTGGGTTCGCTAACACCTCTCTCACACCTGCTACATATATATATATATATATATATATATATATATATATATATATATATATATATATATATATATATATATATATATATATATATATATATATATATATATATAGATAGATAGATAGATAGATAGATAGATAGATAGATAGATAGATAGATATACAAATCTTTAATACAAAATTTAAAAAGTAGCATTTTAAGTAAATAAGAATGTAAAAAGAAAATACATCTTTGCAAGAAAAAGCTTTTTTTAGAAACTGTTCATAACTCAGAAATCTCTCAGATTTATGAAATCTGATTTCTAGTAATATAAAAACTTTTCTTTATCCTGATTATCAAAGATCTTAATATTAGATTTTGACAGAAAGCCTGAGCTCAGAAATATAAGAACATATTAATTCCAAAGTTATTATATAATAACTATTTTTATTTTCAAAATTATTACAATAAATGTTGCATCACGGTGTGCATACATCCATAGTGTCATCAAATGGTATCAGAAGAGTTGAATTTGAACCAAATACTTAATACAAAATTTGGAAAATGTTTAGTAACATATTTTTATTTGAAGGATCGTGAAATAAATAATTAAACATGTGTATATTGTGTGTATATTTTTATAAAATTTATAAAAATGTGAATATTATATGTTTATAAAAATGTGTACATTTTTATAAAAATTATACAAACATTTCCGCAGCTTTGCAAGATTAAATTAAAAATGGATTTAGAAAATATGATGTTATAAAATTATTTCTATGATTGTTAAAAATTTCTACATCAATAAATAAATAATATCTCTTTATATGAACTGAATCATTTTTAAATTTTTTATAAAATGTAAAACCAATCAATGTCAAAATTCAGCTAATATTTGCACACCTATAATGAAGCATACAAATGTGTAAAATAAATAAATATTTCTTTTAAGAACATTTTAAGTTTTGAAAATAACAATGGATAGTTATTTTTATCCATTTCAAATCACTGAGCAATTGTTTATATGTGCAATATTTAAGTCATTGTTTTCATGACAGTACTGCTTAAAATTTTCTTAAATATGCTAAGAAAGGGAAACTTAATGTAAATTTATCTATCTATTTGAAGTCAAAATTATTCATTTTTGTCAAATTAGGAGAAAAAGTATCACTTAAACTTAAATTAATTTTATTATATTAAATAATTAAAATTATCTGTTACTTAATGATTCATATGTGAATTATAACTCGCACTATATAATTTACATCAAATACGAATAAAATTTATAATCTACTTTATTAAAACATACTGCATAAATTATTTTAAAGTTTGCCGTATTTATTTTGAAGAAATAAAAATTATTGTTTTCAATATTTTAAGACTTATTTTAACTTATAATACAGTAATTATGATTTCAAAACATGATTAAATGAGAGAATTATTGAAAAATGACCAATCAATGTAATGATACACAAATTTTAATAATAAATTAGAAATGAAATTTTTAACACGACAGAAGCCGTTCTTCTAATATTCATGTTTAGTGTCACGTAGGGGGACTGCTTCAAAAACAAATTAAATTACACTTGTGTCTATAAATTAAGGCTAAAGCAAGTTCAGGCGAAGAAAGAGACAGAAACAAGACAAATGTGACTTATTTGTAAATTCTATTTATTAAACAAAAGGTAAAGAGCAAAAAAGATGCTATATGTTTGACATCATTAATAAAAATTTCAATTTTTACTCCTTCGAATTTTTTTTTCAAAAAAGAGCCTATTTACAAAAACCAATATGACATGGTTGGTATGTTGGTTAATACATAGCATGTTCCTCAAACGATGAAATAAAGGCCGCGAAACGCCTAGGCATGCTTAGTATCAAATTATCGATCTGATCTTAGGGAATATTACACCACATATATCAAGCAATGTTCTCCGAAGTTCCGGTAGACATGTGCGACGGGGTTGATGGGATTCAATTCGTTGGCCAAGCAAATTCCACACATGCTCTATTGGATTCAAGTAAGGCGAGTATGCTGGCCTGTCCATACGTGTGATATCCTCCGATTGAAGGTATTCGCCTATAATGTTTGCACGGTGAGGGCAGGCGTTGTCATACGTAAACAGAAATTCTACACCCAGGGCGCCCCGAAACAAATGTACATGTTGTTCCAGAATGACATCCCGATAGAGGTGGCCTGCTATGTTTACATTCTGAACATGCAGGTTAGTTCTGTAACCCAGAATATTTCCTCCCCAAACGGGCAATCCTGCACCACAGTAACTGTGTCGTTCAATAGTATTCTCTTGGTGGCAACGAGGACCTGTCCGTCTCCATATGAAAGTCCGATGAGATGGAGACTGAAAGCTAAACCTGGACTCGTCGGAAAATATCACACAATACCACTAATGCAGTGTCCATAATGTATGCTCTCTACTCCAGGCTAATCACAGGCGACAGTGAGTTGCGGTAAGTGGAACACATCTGACAGGCCTGTGAGTATATAGACCAATATGCCCTAAGCGTCTGCAGGTGGTGTGCCTTGAAATTGTCGTACTACTTGAAGTTAGTTAACGAGACAGGTCTGATGCTGTGCTCCGGCTGTTTCTTTTAACAGTAACTGCCAAATTTCGGTCCTCATTCGGCGTTGTAACTCTGATGCGACCTGTGTTCTAACGTCTACTCACATTATCATCATTTTGGAACCGTTGCCAATGCCTGGAGATGACACTCTGGGTGATTCGAAGATCCTCGGATACTTTCAGCTGTGTACGTCCATATTTCAGATGGCCGATAATTCTACCACATAAAACATCATCCAAATGCTTCCTATGTGCTATAACTTTGCAGTTATTGAACTAAAAGTCTTTTAAAGTGCTTGTGAACAATTTTACATCTTTGCAACCATTCCTTACATACCCCTCTCTTACACTCTCGTCATTGTGACGTACTATCGGTGCCATATGGTGGATTTTTGTAAATTGCATATTATTCTTCAAGGTGTGTGTGATAATTCCACACGGAAAATTTTTGTTTTAGAGTCCAATTTTTGTGTGATTCTGAATTATTCTTAAAAAATGGACTTGAGTTTAATTTAAAAAATGAGCTATACGTTTTTTTTATAACTTTATTTCATTATAAACAATTATTATTCACTTCTTAATTGTGAAACTATTCACAATACTTAAAGTAAAACTACGTGCTTGTATCATGAATTCTGATTTCACATACATTTCTGAAAAACATGTGAAGAATGATTTTTGTCAATAAAATAATTGTATTTTGTGCAAGAAATATTAACAATAATGTTATTGAATTTTGGTCATGTCTGCCTATAACGGATTTTTTACTTTTTGTTGGACATTGAGTATTTTCTTGTTCATTTGAATTCACATTTGTTTTTTTTCCAAGTTTTTTAAAACGTATTTGTATAGATCTTGTCTTTATATGTGGATCTTTCAATGATACTGCTTAGCATTTAATGAATTTTCTTGTATTTGCATATTTCTTAGGAAGATTTCTTTGTTGGAATTAGAACATTCCGATATTTTTGTATTTGACGTTCAATGTGCAGTAAAAAGTAACATTTATAATCAGTTAATTTTTTCAGTTGAAACACGCGATACCAATATTTTCATTTTGTGTTTCCACAAAGCTTCCTGCGTTGCTTTATTAAACTCGATAATTTATGATTTTTCAATTGGTTTCATCAAATACCCAAATTTTGTAATATTTTCTTTGTTTTTATTTGGTTTTCCTTCTTTTAAAACTGTTCCGTTTTTACTTAAAAAATGCTCCGTCTAAATTAGATTCTTTGTTATTTTTATCGGTCTGCTGAAACTGATTACCGCTACCATGAGCGCTTTTATCCATCAGATGCATCTTCATTGGGTTTGTCAGCATCTTTCTCAGAAGATTCAACTTCCTATAATCGAGTTCCATTTGTTTTTCATACCCTAACAATTTTTGTTTGAACCCTATTCTTTAAAATTGAGACTGAAAACAAATGTATGACCCCTTTAGTACAATAAAAGGAGCTGCTCATGTAAACAATAGTGGTTGCATGGCGCACACAATAACTCCAATGTACCATATGAATTAAAAGAAACGATTATTTTAAAAGAAGAAAGGAGAGACAGCCGAAAACTTAAAATGCCCCATTCAAAAGGGAGTGTCAGATAATAAGATATTGAAAAGGTGATTGATTACATAAAAAAAAAAAAAATCCCACGCTTGTTGACTTTCGAAGCATTGAAAGCAACACAGGGACCCACATTCTCTCGTGACCTTCAATGACTTAAATTTATGTATAACGATTTCAAATTTAACCAATCAGCTTTCATTAATGTTAATAAACCTTTCACGATATCGATATTCCTTTACTGAACCTCTATTGAAAACATGGATCTTAATCCACCGGTTCAATAAAATACATCCCCACATGGCAAATTTAAGACATCTGTAACGGTGTCTTTCTATTGCGTTACTCGGTGGTAAACGTGTCACCTCTCACCAAATGAACTGTTGTTGAGAGTCATTTGTGGCACAAAAACTACTCTCATACATTGGTGAGGTATCCAGATTCATTTCTATTTGCACCACTATAAATGATAACGTTGGTGGTTAGCTTTCAAAGAAATGCAACACTTAGGATGGCACGTGAATCTATGTGAAGTCACCTGTACACAGAAAACGTAACACTTGTTATTAAGCAAAGTTGGCAAGTAGTGTCTCTTTCTGATTAGTTTCGGTTTTTTTTTGTTGCCTGCAGGATGATATATCGGTCATATACTGCAGTTGTGCTCCTGTGCAGCCAACTCCAAGTTTTCTAACAGTTGTACCAATTGTTAGAAATTGTTTCAAAGCACACGAAATGATGGTTTTGTTGCTTCAAAATTCCTTAGCTACAATGCTCATAGTCTCTCGTCAAGATTTCCTATCATTCTCTTTCTTATGTGAACTCATCCATTTAAATTTTTCTAGCTATATATCACCGAAGATTTCATTTTCATTTGCAGAGAATGTTTTTATTTGCATCTCAGTCTTCATTTTCATTGTAGTCTTTATTTACGTTCAGCAATCACTGACAATTTGAGTGACGATGTGTGTATCTTTTGAAACTGTTTTTCATATTTTCGCATACGCATGTCCTTTTGCAAATTTTAGCGATATATATATATATATATATATATATATATATATATATATATATATATATATATATATATATATATATATATATATATAAAAGTAATTCTAATTATAAAAAATAAAAATTTTATTTTAGGATTATTAACTTTTAATACATAAAATGTAATTTATTAAGTTGTATAAATAGAACTAGAATATTCATTTTAATGTATTTCGAATTAAATTTTGTAAAGGGAATATTTAGAAGAAATACTATATAAATTATTATTTACGAATGAAATGGAATTATTCACTTCAACCAAATTATAAATAAATTTCAAGATATCCAGTACTAATATTTATCAAAAATTAAATACATTTCTAACAACTTATAATTTAATTTAGATTTAAATTTTGTTTGTTTTATCTTTATCATATTTCATTACTCAAATTTCACTAATTTCATTTACATTAAATTACACAAATTTCATTTAAAATATTTTAAGTACGGTGACATAAGGTAATAAAATTATTTGTGTTTTTTATTTTTGTTTTTATGTTGTGCTGTACAGTCTTTAGCATTAATTTGTAAGGGTTATTATTTTAATTCCAAAACTTCGCATAATTTTTTATTTCTCTTCCTTTAGAAACTATGCACACACTTCATATGTGCTTTTTAGATTGCACTTGAGAGAAAAAATTCATTTTTTTAAAAATACTTTTAACTATTATAATGAAGCATTTGATGTGATGTAACTAAACTATTTTCTTTAGATAAATTAAGTGTGCTTAAAAATTTATATGTAATATGAAAAAAATTACATATAAAAAGGCAAAATTTCCAATAAATATAAACTCATATTTCTATAGCAAATAGCTAAAAATTTATTTTTTTGTCTTGCTAATTTTAAAGCTATTTTTAATTGAAGTCATATTATCTGAAAATTATAATGATTATTGATTTTTTTAAAAACATTCTTAAGCCATTTTCAACGATTTTTTCTATTTCTCTGCATCTAATTTAACATGAAAATGCTTTTCTACTTCATATATTAAATTTAAATTGGATTTTATTTTTTCACAGCTTTTAATTACTTTACAAAACAAGTTACCTTAATTTATTGCAGTCTTATTCAATTAAATAATAAATCATTTGAATTTAGAAAAAAAATTTTAACTTTTCAGACCTAAATATTTTCCCAGAATTAATAAGTAAATTTATTGAATAATATGAATATTATTTATTTACTTATGCAAAATCATTTACGAATGTAAAAGTTGAGGAAAATATTAATGAATACATTGTCTGATATTAATTCAATAATGAGTATAAAAATTTAAAAATGTAAGGAAGATTTAAAAACAAAGTAAATTTTACCTATAATTACACTCTAAAGGTTAGTTTGAGTAAAAGAGCAATATACTGTACTTTATACACATAAAAAAATCTATACTCTTTATCGATTTTTGTTTTTCTATTTTTATTGACTTCACTTCATTCTTTCATGCAAGTAATTACCTCCGGTGAGCAAAACAAAGAGTAATCATTGATAACATGTAATACTAAAGTAAATTAGAGAGGTAAAGTTTACTACGTAGATAGGTCACACAATTAGTAATCAATAGAGTTATCTTCTGTACCTGGAAGCGAAGTAGGGTGCTTCGATATATGTTCTCACAGCAAAATTCTCCCTTCTTAGATAAATAAAAAGGAACAGGGAAGCGAGAGATAGAATTTAAGCTCTTTTCCCGCCTGCCTCTAAAATTCGATCGTTTCGTTAAGGGGAGAATATTTTATACGTATATTAATACACTTTGAGTTTGTACAAATTTCAAAATTAATGTATTTAACTCTGTTTCATAAAAATATATTTTAGCCTTTTTCTGTAATTTATAAATTATACATGCCTAATAGTTTTCCGTCCTATTTTGTTTGTTAAAATTATATGTTGCAATTTTGACTTCATATGTTATGATTACAATCAAGTTTTTTTAATTAACAAGACCTTGCTACAGAAATGTATATGTCTGTCGCTATATATATGAATTGTTGTTACATATATTCAAAAAATGAATTAAAAATAACTTTTTTTAAAAATTTCTTGTGAGTACTGAGTTTTAATAGAATATCCTACTAAGCAAAGTAAAATTAGAGCAATAATTGTGCATGCGATAAGTGAACGGTTTCTCTGTTATTTCCAGATAAAATTTAGAGACGAGGAAGTGAAAACACATTATACTAAAATATAAAGAGATAAGTAGAAATATTTTAATAAAATATTTTACAGAATATCTATATGTTCAACAAAGGGATATTTGAAAGATATATGTATGTTTCACATTTTTTTCTTGTTTTTTCGGTATTGTTAGTGTATCACATTGAGTTCATCTAATAGTCTAAGAAAGACAACGGAATGTTTCTTTTACGTTTCTTCTAAATTTTGAAACGTAAGGTTTGAGCCAATACTATCTACTGGTATCGAGATTATTAAAAAAAGATTTTTAAAACCAGACAACCTGAGTATTCTGTTAGGAAAGAGCCACAGATGTTTTAATATTTTGATTGCTAAAGACGTTATGTGATAACTGATGTAGAATCATAAATATTTGACTCAGGACAATGTATTCAATGTTTCGAGCAATGGCCTTATAAAACAGTTTAAATTTAGATATAGATATCGTATTTTTATTAGAAACTAATCCATCACCACCAACTTTTTTGAATGAATTTGCCACAAATTTTCATATACGTTACTGTAATTTTCCGCAAAAGGTTTATTGACTTTCAATGGATATGTAGTATCCTAGCCAAGACAAAGTTCATCCCTCACTTAAAAGTAAAATTAAAACCCAAATTATTATTAGTTTATATAGGGAAAGGAAAATCAACGCATGTACGTTGAAATTTCTAAATGTACTTGAGTGCTGCTGCTATTTTAATGATAGCTTCATGCATCGTCACATTTATCTATTTATTAAAGGATTCATACATGTTCCATTTCATACTGAATTAACTAAAACTTCTCTGGTAACTTTTCTGAAACAAATATTAAGAAATGTAAATTGTTTGGTCGTGTAAGCAATATATTGCCACCCACCCTGTCTAGAGGTCAGAGTGCTTGACTGTGGATAGGGAGGTTTTGGGTTTGAATCCCAGTTTGTGAGAATGTATGTACTTTCCTTCTCTGTCCTATCTTTGTCCTTTTTGTATGAATGGGTTGTGAATGGTTGCCTACCCTATAAACGGGTACATATGGCATGTGTGTACTCAGGAAGTCGGACTCCACACCAAAATATTGTCCAATTTTGGAAAAGTGGAGCACCGCACCCCATAATGCCAGCCTAAATGGCAAACGACAACAACAACAATATATTCCTTATCTTGACCAATTTAACACAACATGATGCGATTTAAAATTATTAGTAATTTTATTAAATTATAAGTAATTTACATTATTAGAGAAACTTTAATTGTAATTTTTTATGAAAGTGATTATTAGCGGCTTTTTAAGTAAACTAGGTTCTAAAAAGATATTGCAACTCATTTTTATTTATGTTTTTGAAGCACTTTAAGAATTTTCTTTACTCTTTAATTTTTTGTAATTTGTATGAGTGCAAAAGCAGTATATGTGTTAGATATCCTTAACTCGCTAGTAAATGTAAATCATATTCGTTGGATAAATTGCATCACGCATACACTAATGGTGACTGATCACTATCTGAATAATATGGGGATCTACAAGGGTGAATTGCATGGATGGCAGAAAAAGGTTTTCTTTAAGTCACTGAGTTTTCTTTTAAATCATACTAGAATATGTAATAAATATTACGAACAAAATAAAAAGTATGCCACATAAAATCAGATTTTTCAAAAAATTTGTGCAAGGGTTTGAGAGATGAGCTCACATCAATTATGAGCTTCGACATATTACGCTGTATTACATCTGCTGGAAATGTACTATTTCAAATATTTGAAATTCATCAAGAAAAATATTCCGAAACATTTGCAATATTATTTTAATAATTAAATTTTTCGTTCAGATATTTTTATCAATTACAAAAAATTATTTCTATGAATTTCATAGGTACGAACTGTATTAATTACATATATGTTTACAGTCGTACAGATATGAAACTTATGTACATTAAATTTATATTTGATAATTATCACTGATACATATTTTAGTATGGAGGTAATTTGAGTTTATTTGCATTTTTGCGTCACAAATAAAATGTTTCATATTTACTTGATTATGTAATGAAAAGCTTTTATGACAATACTTGCTTCGATAGGTGAATAATATGATCACAAATTAACTATAAATCATATGATGTTCATTATGCATAATATACTCTTATAATAAAATATTACAGAGTGTTACCAAATTATATTCGAAAATACAGAGTCATTTCTAACAGTATATATATATATATATATATATATATATATATATATATATATATATATATATATATATATATATATATATATATATATATATATATATATATATATATATATATATATATATATATATATATATATATATATATACATATGCTTTGGTCGTCATTGATATTTTTCAGCTAAAATGAAATCAATAATTGTTGTCTTTTGATGTCTGCTTGAGTAATTTTTGTAAAATCATATATTTTGAAAAATCTTCAAATGCCCACAAAACTGATGAATCCTTAGAAGAAAAAAAGATTTTAATCGAAGGATGCTAATTATCTCTACGGCTATAACTTGTAAATTGATTATTAATTTCACCATGCTATGGAGAGTTATTAATGTCAGCATGTTTCCCTGTACATAGCCTATTAGTGGGTCTCTGCCAAAGATTTATAGTGTGTGTACACCAATAAACTTCCTTGCATCTACCTCTAGGGTAAACTCTTCCCATGGATCTAAAGAAAAATATAAATTAAAACAATAGTAAGGGATTGTGTAAACTATGATCGTTTTGCTGTTTGTACTTAATCAACACTTATAAAGAATATGAGCATGCATATAATTTTGTTCATGGTATTCCATTATGTTTATTTATTTTTTTTTCAGCATTTTTTAGAATTAAATTTGTTTGTGTTTTGCATTAGATTTGTTTTTGCAGTTTCACGTTTTTATTACAAGCTTTCTTTTTGTTTTCATTCCCTATCATAAATGTGTGTATAAGAAAATTATATTATGTTGTCTTTAGTTAACAGGTTGTTTTGCTAAATAAATTAAGCGTAAGTCAATACCATATTTTTACGAGATTTATTGCACAGCATTTAAGATAAAGCTGAATTATCTGTTTATAGATTTTCAATTGATTAAATTGTTGGGTGTGCATCATATGTTCTGTTAAGAAGAAGGATACGCGTGAAGTTGCTTTACTTTAGTAAGTACAAATTATACAGACCATGTCAATTTTGCGAGTACTGTTTGTACTGTTGCGTTTTAGATTTTCTCACATTCATGAGATATAGAGGATTTTCATTTCCTATATAAGTTGATAAAATTAAACTTTAATAATCCCAGGTTGTGTCAACCAAGAGAGTGTAATTCTTTATTAAGTATAGGTGGTATTTATTCACTTTTAAGATTTATTTTATTGATTTGGAATTGAATCATAAGTGATTAAAATACTGTGTAGTTGAATGACTTGGCAGTTAAAAATATTAACACTTAATTGTTATTACAGTTGTGTTTAAAAATGGCTCACTTAATTTCGAATGCTGTAGGACATTTCATTTTGTAATCTATATTTTTAATGTGTTCTACTGAGATATTCACTATTAACGTTCTAGAAAGGTGATCATAACTAGTAATAAAATCTGGTGGTGATTATTAGGTTTGCAGAATATAAATAATATAATTTTTACTTTTTGTTGTAAATATGTGTTTGAAATATCATCTACAATCTTTTAGATAGCTGATTATCTAATAACAATTGTGTCAAAGCTTAGTGATGATTGTTTAAGTTTTCGTTTGGTTATAAGGAATATGTAATTCTTCTTTTAATTGCTCCTTCAAAAAATTTACCTAGATTTAGGAATAGCTAATTTAGTCAACTAAATATTTAACAATCATATTCTTTCTTTCTTCGATGAAACAGAAAATTAGTGTCTTTTCGAATAATTATGAAAAACATTGTAAAATAAAGAATTCATCTGCCTGATGGTGCTGTGGGCTGTTATAGAAATGACACTTTTTTGATCTTTTTTTTGTACATTTCATATATATTTGTACATTTTTATACATTTCTATACTTAAAATGGAAATAAACATCTTCTTGTATGTGCATTTGAAAAATGATTTCTTATGAATTTCAAATTGATTAAATAATTGTTGAGAGACCTTTATCATTTGAAATTTTTCCCTTGGAAAATAATAACCAAAATTCTGAAATCTTATGAAAAAGCTAGGGAAACACAAAATAGAAATTTTAATAAATAAAGTTACGTATTCATATAAAAGAGAGAATGAAAAGTATGCAGTTTCTAAACTTTCATTAAACATATATAGTAACAGAAAATTAAAAAATTTCAAAAGCAATCTCATGCTTTTGAACATGGTTAAGATTTTTATGTTGAAAAAGTACAGATTCACAATTTTGTAAAAGCATTTAAATTAACTTTTACCATTTACATTTGACAATATATGTTTGATAGGTTTTTCGTCAATAGTGGGATTTGCAATGAAGAATATTATTATTTGCATTCACTTATATAAGTATATACCTTATACTCCTTTTACGAGTGTCCACTTACGTCTTTGATTAATATCTAGTAAAATTGGAAATTATTGCAAGTCCAGTGTAAGACCTTTTATTTGATCTGTATTGAAGATTACTAAATAATCGATGCCTTGCAAATGTTAATATACAAGGATTACAATTAAATTCCATGAAAAAATTTTCCTAAATAAAACTCATTTTTTTTTACTTTTTTTACTTACAATTTAAAGTAATACAGTGAAACAGAGAGTCTTAAATTAATTCAAGAACAAATTTCGTGAAGACATTTAAGTAATTGTGAGCTAATTTCAAAAATTGCAAGGAAAAAATTTGAAAATATAAAAACATTGAATATTGCAAACGTGCAAACAGTTCATTAAATGGTCTGATCTCAAGATTTTTTAAATTTTGAAACTAAAATATTTCTACTGCACGAAATTAAGCAAAAACCTTCTAAATTTAACACTGCTTAGCGGAAAGTCAGCATACTATTTTAAGGATACTGTAAATAATTCAAACGCTCTTGTTGTCTGTGTGATAATTTCTCTGAGATAGAGCAAGTTAATGGGCTGCACTTATTAATTTGAAGGCAATGAAGCCTACGAGTAGCATAGTATAGAAAATGTATTCACATGCCACAAGGTGGTAAATAAGCAGCAAGGTTTTCCGATTTGAGATACATACAGAAAGCAGAAACGTAATACATATCGTCATTTATTCATCAGTCATATTTACCGAAATAATGATACATTCTGAATAGCGCAATTTAAAGAGTAAGCAAAAAATATTGAAACAAAAATGTTAAGTTGTTTTTTATTGTCATACGTTGAATCTATAAGTACTTTTTATTATTATTCCGAAACATGGTTACTAGTTAAACAACATATATGAGATCTTTGGAGTGTTCAACGACGCCAATTTTGTTAAAATACGAAAATGAAACTTTTAAAAAGTTATGAGTATATCTGGTAATGACTATCTCAGCAGTTTGGATAATTACTTTTTCCACAAATGTATATTTTAACAGCATATATTTAAAATTTTAAACAGTGCTTCACAATATATTTATTCCAATAAAAAATATATCATATCTATCGAACTTCTTGAAAAATTTAACAAAAACTATTTTGTTAAAAAATGTCTATTTACTGAAGAAGGACTTTTTGAAAGCAATATATTGCATAATATAATTCTCGCAGATTGTATTTTAACATTATAACAATATCTTCAAAATGAAAAATTCCACTCAAATTCGGTTTTCCAATAAGTTTTCTTGATATGGCATCGTTAGTTTAGAAAATCCACGCGTGATATCAAAAGTGGAAAGCTTTTCCCTTTAATTGGAAGGAATATAAACTTCTCGCCTTGTTATATGATAGCATTTTTGTATTTTCTTTTATTTGTGTCTTAGATATTTCACCATAACTATTTTATCCAAACATTCATCTTGAAATACTTATAATAATATCTGAAGGAAACTTTCGCCTATTCTACTGTTGTTTGGAATAAATTGTGTTCCTACGTTGTCTAAAATTCTGTTGTACGAGATTTTCTTCAGGAATTTTGTCATATTTTTAAGTTATATATATATATATATATATATATATATATATATATATATATATATATATATATATATATATATATATATATATATATATATATATATATATATATATATATATATATATATATATAACATAACTAGAAATACAAAAATATAAATTGAAATATAAAAAAATTGAATTTATGACCAAACATGAAAATAATTTATAAGAAGAAGCATGTGGACCGCATCTTCTCCAGAGGGGATGTGGTCCAGTATATGCAAAATAAATACAAACATTCTTTTCTGACGTGCAACGAGTAATGTATCTATAAGCTCTTTATAGGTGGTCCGGTTGTTAGATATATTTCTGTATTCCTATATTCTTTATTGCTTTAAAATTGACTTATATTTATTGTATATTTTTTCTTGATTTATTATATACATAATATGTGTACAGTGTATAGTTTGCACGTATATATATTTGCATGGAACATTTCTTACATATCTATTGTTTTTAACGAGCTTGTTTTAACTATGATTTTAAAATAAAAAAATAACAGTTATCTTCTATAATAATTTGAAATTAATATCAATTTAATTTAATAAATACTAAATAGATTAGTATTTTAAATTAATGGATATTAATAGATATTAAAATAATTGAAATAATAGATACATCAGTTTTGTATTACCTTTGAAACTGTAAGTTTAAAATCAAATATGGTTTATAAAGCTGACAACAAAATCTTCTAAACCATTTAAATTTAACTTTGTTTATTGGTTAATATTTCCATTTGAGATATTATTATTTATAAAAAATTTCTATTATATGAATCCCAACTAACATAATGACACGAAAGATTTAAAATTACTGTTTTGCAACAAAATGGGAAAATAATTTGTGAACAGCTTTTATTCAATATTTTTTAATTAGATTTATGCTTTAACAGAGAATAGTTTTTGCAACAAAATATAAAATTCACAGCAGACATAATAAACCTCTTTTTTAGGATATTTTAGAGTATCTCCGTACCATAAAATTGCATTAATTCATAAAAACAAATATTTCATGTAGTACAGTGGCTAAGAGTATTCCTCACTGGTATTATTAAATATCCCTTTCTGCATACACTTTGTGCCGTTTTTTTTTGTGCGATCATCAATAAGCTGACCGAATTAGCTGTGGGCGCCCGTAGTTACGGTTCTTAATTTCCGCTTCGTGTAACATTAAAACATGCTTAATGAAAAAAAGGGGGCACAAAAAGAAGAAATCATCGTTCAGTTAGTTAGCACCTGGGGGAATTCGTCGTCCACAAAGGTAATTTTCAAAGAACTGGAAGACCATCATTGATGATTCTTCCAGGGCACGTATCCATAGTGCGACAAAACTTAACCACAAATCATATGCCTAATTTAGAGCAATTTCTATTTTTATCATTATGAGTCCATTTGGAAGATACATAATTGCATTTTTTATACTAATTCTAGCTATAGGACGATGTTTTTCAACGGAAATTTTGTAATCAAATATGGATCAAACTATATTACAGAATAAAATTTATGAAATTGATAATTAGAAATATAGAATATCATTATCGGAAAAGGGTTGATTTTCTGTTAAATTTTGATTGGGAGATAAATTATTAGAAATGAATAAAATCGCAATGATAATACTGTAACATCAGGGAATAATACTGATAATAAATAACATCTCATGTTATCCATTTTATACAATACATAACAAATTTATCATTTAAATTTTAAATAAATTAGTGAGAAATAATTCTGCTTAAAGATATATTATTTATGATTTAAATTTTAAATAAATGAGTGAGATATAATTCAGTTGAAAGACATATTATTTAATATTACAGATGTATAAATAGCATTATATCTTATTTTATGATATAATACCATCTAAGGAAACTACACATACTTTTTCTTATACTGATATTCTTTTAACTAGGTAATATAATATTGCTAGAAATACATTTAGTTATCTCATTAATTAGCATTTAAATTAAAAAGAAATTTAAAATTAGGTTTTCAAAGTTTTTTGACTCTTTTATGAGACATGTTCTAGGAGTTATATAGATAAATATATGTTAAAATTCATTTGTCAAAAACAGGTTTGTAAAATAATATATTTTTAATTATAAAAGAATTTTTACAGTATATTGTAATTGATTTTTCTCATTTTTGACAGTAAATGTATCTAGAAATCAGTTTAAAATTTATCCCATTTACTTACTCCATAAAACTTTCAATTCGAATTTTTTCAAAGTAAATACTAATCAATTTGTGGAAAAAAATCTATATTTAATGATATCATATAATGATGTATAAATCTTATTTCTACTGATAATGTAACAAATCATGCAACTAAAATTGCGAAGTATTAGAAAAACAATTCTTGTAAAAATTTTTCTCAAGCCGTAAAATCATTGTAAAATATATTAATTTTTGTTCCATAGCTTATATTTCGTAATTCCTTTTCTTAGTTCAAATAATAAATACATTCAAAGTCAGATTTAATTATTTAAGAAACTGCATTTAATGTTAAGCTAGAACTCAGTAAATAAAGTGGTTCTTTTTTGAATTCTATTAAATTGTTTATTTAAATTTCCTTTTAATGGATAATTTTAGCAAAGATAGTTGTCTCTTGAAATAACTTGCCTCTCTAAGCTTTTAAATTTTCTCCTCGAAATTACTCTTTTAACTTTTCCTACGCTCCCCTTTTTTGAGTTTTATTTAGAAGCAACTATTTAATATATCTTGTAAGCGGTTATTTTAAAAGCATACATCCGCTTTGAATAAAAAATAAGTGTAAGTTGGAAAAGGAGCAAACGGGTAAATCGAGAATTTCATATTAAAAGAAGAGAAAAAATTAAAATAATAAAAGCCATTTATCTTAAGTTTTAGTTACCTGTAAAGCTTGCATCGCATTAATTACCTTTAGTTAATTTAAAACTTCTCTACTCGTGAGGATACATCTACTTTGAAATGAAAGGGAGAGAAAAAATCTAGATTTTTTAGAATATTGAGCTCAATGATGTTAGATAATAAAGGTGTCATGTCTTATTACTACTCACTAAGCATATTAAGAGATTTATGATCATCCAATAAGAAATGCCTTAATAAAAATGAATTTTTAAATAAACGAAAAAAGAATATTATAATGAAAAATAAAAAATAATGTTTAATCAGTCCTGTTTTTTTCCTTAGTAATAAGTTTCAGAAGTTAAGTTAATTTACCATGATAAATAAATTTCGATTGAGTTATATGTAATTTGACACATATTTTATGTGGACGCTGTAAATAATTTCATAATAATTATTTATAATTAAAATTTATAAGTGTATTTAATTTGGTAATTATGAAGCCATTGTTTATTTTAATCTTATGTTGAAAGATGACTTAATAATATGGGTTAAAAAAAACAAACAAATATATTTCTCTAACCTTTATACTACTAAGAATGCTATTTATTATTAAATATGTTCCATAGTTGGAAGTTTTCAATTTCAGATATCATGATATTAAGACGTTCTTTCTTTATTTAATATAAAATGATTTTTGTACAAAAAAATTCAACGCAGTTAAATATGGACATATGTTTCAGAATTCTCAAAAAATTTTGTTAACGTGTAGCATAGAACTTCTAAAAATATATTAAAAGAACTTCCTATACATTCTATTGGAAAATCTAGACCTTTTAATGAGATCGCAGATGAAATAATCTATATACCTAAAAAAAGCATATTCTACCTACTAAAAAGATATTTATGTTTTATTTTACTAACTGGATCTCAAATATCTACTGTATAAGGGACAATAAAACTGAATATAATTATAAATTAAATAAGAAGATACATTTCGTTCTTTTCGGACTTAATTAAATTAGTATTATAAATAAAAACAACACGCAGTTGATTAATTTAAGATATTTAATATTTATTTCTGATAAAGAAAATAATTTAATTTCTAAGGCTATATGATTAGTTATTAGTTTTATAAGGTAATTAAGTTATTTTTATAAGAAGTTCTATATTTTTTAAGAAACAAAATTAATTAAATTTTAGGACTGCTATTCTCAAAATTTATTTAATTTTATTATTTTGAACATTAATCTAAAATGATCAAAATATGCGGTTAAACTCATTACTTATTGGAAACAATATTAAACTTATAAATATTTATTAGTTTACTTAATATAAGCTTTTTTGCAGCACACCCTTACTTTGGTTTTACTTTTTCTTTGGATCTGTACAAAATTATTAAAATTAATATACATACATATATATATATATATATATATATATATATATATATATATATATATATATATATATATATATATATATATATATATATATATATATATATATATATATATATATATATATATATATATATATATTACACATTCATACATATGTATGTGTGTGTGTGATAATTTCTTATGAAACAATAAAAATATTTTTTTGTACTTTTTATGAAAAACACTATTTATTAACGTTTTAAATATTGACAAGTATGGACCAAAATAAAACTAAAATGTTATATATTTTTGCTGTAAATATTAATAATTTAAAATTTAAAAACCTTTTAAAAAATCTTGCATTTAAATATTTAATTTTAATATTGTAGCTTATGTACACTATATTTTAACTTCAGAAATCACATTGATTAGGAGATCATTATGTTATTTTAATTAGAAATTGCCTTATATTTATAATAAAAATATATTCCATTTCTAAATAAACAAATCAAACAATTTTCATATTCTCACCACAACTCTTTTTACTTTAAATACATTGATAATTTTCATTCAATTACAACAGTATTATAGATTAAGGAAATGTTTTAAGAGTCTAACTTTGATTCAACCATTTACATATTTTTTGAAGATTGATCAGAATCTATCATCTGTATCAGAAAACGTGTAAGTACAGGGTTAGCAAGAAATAAGTTTCCCACTTAAGAGGGCTGTAGAATACGTTCTATTTGTCCAAATGAGATAAAATTTGAACTACAGATAATTCAAATGATGCGCTTGACATTTATTAAAAAATAATACTACAAAATTTCGACGATAGATGCTAATATTACTTATTTGCATATACTGTAAATATTAAAAGTCATTTGCTTTACAACGCAAGCCTATTAGCATTATCTTTGGGTAAAAAGAAGGCGGATTCTGAACGAGCATTTGTTACTTTTCTGCACATCATGCCGTCTTTACAAGAAAAAGCGCTACTTGTAAAATTGTTCTACCAGAACCAGCAGAACTCCGTTGCAGCTGTAAAAGAATTTCGCTGTATGATGCAGATACGAAGAGGTCCAGTGTCTCCATGTGCGTTATGCAAGATGATGCAGAAATTTGAAAGAACTGGACATCCTGCAATTTTTTCCGGTAGAGGACGAAAGCCAATCCAGTCTTCTAGCGTCGAAAATGTGGCTACCACGGACGTTGAAGCCAGCAGTCAGTCGCCGGATGTTAGTGTGAGTGTGCCAGTTGTTTCCCGAGTATTGGGTATACCGTATTCCCCTGTACGAAAAATCTTACGGTGGATTTTGCATTTTTATCCCTACAAAATCAATCCTCTGCACTTGTTGCAGGACGGGGACTCAGAGGTTCGTAAAACTTTTGCACTTCAGTTCCTTGCTCGAATGGTGGTTGACGTCACTCGGCCATGGAATATTCTGTGGACTGAAGAAGCCCACTTTCAACTTAATGGGCAAGTCAACACCCACAATTGTCGAATTTGGGCAGCGGAAAACCCTTGCGCTATCCAGGAAAAACCCTTGCATCCTGAAAAAGTGACCGTATGGTGTAAGTTTACGGCTACTTTTGTGATTGGACCGTATTTTTTTGAAGAGATAACGGCAAATGGAATCAAAACCTGTTCGATCGCAGTACAACGGTACCAAGATATGCTGAGGTGTTTTGTAATCCCACAACTTCAGCAGCGTGGATGCCTTCAGGACATCATTTTCATGCAGAATGGCGTACCTCCTCATATTGATCGTTGTGTAAAGCAACTTCTAACACAGCATATTACTGAGGCACGGGTTATCAGCCGTCATTTCCCTATGGTATGCCTCCTCGTTCGCCGGATATCACCCCTGCGACTTTTGGTTGTGGGATTTTTTGAAGAACAATGTCTACCGTAAAAGGCCAGCATCTGTACCAGATCTGAAGGACAGCATTCGGTGTCATCTCCTTGATATTCCGACAGACTCACTCCGGTCTGCTGTTGAAAATATGGTTCTGCGATTAGAGCACATTGTTGAAAATGAAGGGGGGCATGTTTAAAAGTTGTAATGCTACTTTTTTATTATTATTATTTAACATTTATAAAGCATATCAAATGTTTTATGTTTATTACAGCACCATCTATCGGTGAAATTTTGTACTATTTATTTTTTTAATAAATGTCAAGCGCATTATTTGAATTATCTGTAGTTCAAATTTTATCTTATTTGGACAAATAGAACGTATTCTACAGCCCTCTGACGTGGGAAACTTATTTCTTGCTAACCCTGTATTTAATGATTATGAACTTAATTTCTCTATTAGAAGATTTCAAATTTATGAACTTTCATTGTAATCATTGCTAAGCAGAAATATTATTAAAAATAATGTCTTCTCTGAATCTAGAATTTTATAATTTAATGATATATAATTGTGCATGAAGAGGAATCTGATAGATTCCAAAGAAAATTCTTACTATGATTTGAACCATGGAAAAACAATAGAGATAGAAATTATGCAATTTAGATTTTTACAGGAAATTTGCTTTCGAAAGAGTTTGAATTTCAACTTTCTAGTTGAAATTCAAATTCTGCTATAATCTACGATAATCTATTGGTACAAGAATAATTTCTTTCCGACAATAAGAAATAAATTTTTCACATGCCAGGCGGAAATAAGAAGTATTACACTGCTGGTCACCGTAAATGCAACACACTTAAGGAAGCATACAAATAACATGCAATTTATAAAATGCAGTAGCGGAGGTAAGATATGCAAGTGATTAAAATTTCAGCGCAGGCGTACATCACAAGCGCCTGTTGCGCCACTTCAAAGCGCTATTTAAGGCTTGGAGATTTCAGCGATTTCAAATTCAGAAGTTGTGTTTTTCTTGTGGTTTTTTTCAAAAATACGATCAATTATGCCTCGTAGGAAACAGTGATCATTTTTGATCAAGTATATGTATTCCATAGAGGAAGGATAGTGACTTACCGAGATTGTGGATTACCTTTCAGAGAAATCGGTGGTCGTGTTGGATGAAACCAAACAACTCTAATGCGGATATATTATCATTGGTTGCAGGAGGGTACAACGGACCATCGTGCTCGATCGCATTCCAGCCGAGTGCACCACATTACGTCATGACATGCAGATTATGCGCATGGTTGCTCAGCCACATCACGAACCATAGTGCAGCACATTCAGTCTCTAGCGCATTATCCAGTGTCGGTGAGTACCATTCGACGCCGTTTACAGCAGAGTGGTCTGTCTGTAAGCCATCCATTGCTTCGTCTATCTTTGACGCAGAATCCTAGATGTTTCCACCTCCAATGATGCGATGAAAGAATAATGTGGACGGCGATATATTATCATTGGTTGCAGGATGGTACAACGGACCGTCGTGCTCGATCGCATTCCAGCCCAGTGCACCACATTACTTCATGACATGCAAATTATGCGCATGGCCTTGACGGATCGCTCAGCCACATCACGAACCATAGCACAGAACATTCAGTCTCTAGCGCATTATCCAGTGTCGGTGAGTACTATTCGACGCCGTTTACAGCAGAGTGGTCTGTCCGCAAGGCATCCATTGATTCGTCTATTCTTGACACAGAACCATAGATATTTCCACCTCCAATTATGCGATGAAAGAATAATGTGGACGGCAGAATGGAATGGAATTGTCCTTATGGATGAATCACGCTTCTGTCTGCAACACCACGATGATCGCATTCGACTGTGAAGACACCGTGGAAAGAGGATGCTGAATGACTGTGTTATGCACCAACACACTGGTTCTGCACCGGATAATATGGTATGAGGCGGTATTGGATATCACTCTCGCACTCCTCTAAAACGCATTGCTGGTATTTTAAATAGCCAGCGCTACATGTCCGAAGTGTTGCAGCCAATTCTTCTTCCTTAGCTTTAGATCTTGCCTACTGCCATATTTCAACAGGATAATGCACGACCATACTTGACACGCATTGTCCTAGGGTTCTTCGTTATTTGCCATGATTGCTCATCCATTGACCCAAATTATATCTAAGCTGTCTCACCAGAGCAACTTTGGCAACGTGTGAAAGCTGGTATGTCTGCTGTACCCCGAAAAAAAAACACATCCAAAGTCTCTTTGAAGTTAGGCCGATCTTCAACAATGGAGGTTATTCTGACTACATATTTCTACCACATTTTGCAGAAGTCTATAATTTTAATCATTTGATACTTGGTAAACATGCTATCTACAAAATAAATTTTGTTGTGATATCTCTTGTCTTTCTTGGGGTTGCAATTTAGGTGGCCAGCAGCGTAGTAGGATTCAAAAAATAAAGGGAAGTATGTTGTGTGAGCAAATTTGATGGATGCTCTGTGATAAACTATGAAAAGCTGCTCTAAAATGATTATGTTGATTTTCTCAGTCCAATTCAGTCCAATTTTCTCAGCATTCAATTCAAAGAAATGAACTCACAAGCATCCAAACGGATCTAGCAAGAAGTTTTATGAAATGCTTCATATCTTCCTAGAAAAATTGTTTTTCACCAAGGAAATACAGCTACGCATTTCAATAACTGCAAAAGAACTGTTGAAATGTTGAAATTTTGAAGTTGCAGCTACGTCACCATATCTAAATCCATGGAAGAGCATAAAGTGCCCTTTATACAAATGGATATCTTTTTGAATCAAAATTTATTAAAATATAACTTTATTCATTTAAGCAAACTTATTTGATGTAATGTCTTTTATACAGGCTTCTTCAAATAAGTTTATTTTATTTTAAGAATCCTTTCATGTTCAATATTTGATCAGTATATTCGGTAATATAATCAAATATTATTCGAAAATTTCATATAAATGTTAATAGACCTTTTTCTTTATATTTATATATTAATAAATAGTAAATTTGTTTTTGCTCAATGGATATTTTTATTTTCAAATTCAAATATTTGTATTTTCTCGAATTTTAATGGCTTACGTTTTTACTCAGACTGTATGAATATATAATGCAATTAGTTATTAAATAAATTGAAATAAATAACCAAATATATTTTAAATAGCTATTTATTATTTGTGAAAATCTTAAACATTTACTTATTTACAATAGTCTTACATATATTTGTTGTAATGTTTAAATAGTACAATTAATGAGCAAAGCCATCATAGTTGAATATAATTGTATTGAAAATTTTGTCAATCATTTAATCACAGTAGGTTGTGAATCAAAGTTATCGCGTGAACAAAGAGTGAAATATTCGTACAATTTTTCTTTTTATTGCATTTTATTTCAATAATTAACTTTGATGATGTTTTTTCTTATTAATATAAAGTTATTCTGAATAATAATGTGTTAAAAAGAGGATTTCATTACTAGTGCAACATAAATAGTATGAAATTCAGAAAGTTAAATAGAAAATGAATTATCATTATATTTACTGAATGCTTTAACAACGAGATTAAAAATTTTACTTAAATAATATTCGTTATTGTTGGGATATTAATTATTATTTTAACTATAGAAAAAGGTATCGAAATAACAAAACAAAAATACATCTTGAATTTAGGTCACGCACATATGTTCAAAAAATATATAAGGCATCATTTGCCAACTAAAACAAATAATGAATAGATTGTTGAATTATAAATATATAGAAATTATCTAGTTTTATATAATTGATGAAATGAACGTTTTTAATTTTATATAAACATCCTTATGTATTATCATTCGTTATGCTTTTTTTTAATTTACTTCTGGTAATTGTGTCATATTTCTGTAAATGTTTTATTTGTATGAAAATGAAAAAAAAGTACGAATGCATATGTGACATTTGTTTTCAACTTTCGTTATTAATGCATATTTATACAGTAACGGTGTGATTTTCTTAATGAGTGAATACTGGTGCAAAATCTGATCTGTCCCTTGAATAAAAATGTCCATTCTCCCTCCAAAAATCATATGTATGTAGACAGGCACATCAAAGTTCAGTACATCTTTCGAAAGATGCTTGGAAGTGTCTGACGTCAGGGCTCCTGCAACTTATGAAGCGCACACGCTCTCTCAGCAATATGCTGATTTTATAGGTAAGTCCCTTTCCTTTGCTGCAACTTTACACTCTTATATAGTCAAGGTAAATAAAAGGCAGTGAATTTATAGACAAGAGATGAGATTTAATGTCATACTGCTCCCATATTTTGCTGACAATCTTCAGGTAACTGAAAAAAAATTAAATGAGTATCTTTATAATATTTCAACATTAACAATAAGATAAGTTAATTTTTTTTAAAAAAAAATGTACAATAAACAAGTAATAGTTATTTCCATTCAAAGTTATTGAGTATAAAACCGTATTTTAAGTGATATTATAATATAAGAATTGATGTTATTTTTAATTAATCTAAGACATGCATGCATATTTCTCTCGAATACTCAACTTGTATTGATTTAATTCTAAAATATACAAGTTTCGTTTGGATTTATGTATGATTTCAAAATATCATATATCATACGATTACTTATTGAGATAAGAATAATTTTAAGCTCAAAAGTCATATAAACTTAATTTTACTGTTCTATTATAAAATGTACAAAAATTTGCATACAGAATTTAAATAAATTTAATGAACTATAATAATTAAATAAATGTCTGTATTAAATAAATATAAGATTATTCTAAATAATATTTTATTTATATTTCATCTTGGTATCTGTATACCTTAAAATTTTCATAAATATTTTTACAGAGGAATTTATTTTGCATCGATGGTTGAAGTAATATTTCGTTGATTTTCTTGATTTTGTGATTAGACAACTGATATATTCCATAAATGCTTATATTTTAATCTTGATTATTTTATTCTTTAAATTATACTTTTAAAAGCTATATGTTCCCTTATATCTCAAGAGTATTATAATTGATTATTGTAACCCAATTTATTAATAATTAACTAATAAATTGCATTAAGATAATTAATTATCAATATAATAGTTTTTATTATTATAACTACAATTTAACCCAAATATTGATATAATTAAAAAAAGTAAAGTTCTCAAAATAAATGAGAAGAAATCTACGAAAAATAAGTACAAGGTTACGAAAATAAAATCAATTTATTATTTTAAACACGGGAATTCGACTTTTTCTCACAAATTACATTTAAAATTGATTTATTTTAATGTAACTGGATATGATACACATGGTCCACCTAGTTTAGATGTGACGTTTAATTTTCAGGTATGGGAATCTAATTTAAAGTAATGTTATGTATTATGTATTTCTTTTCCGAGTAAAGACATTAATTAATTTATTTATACACTTAAGAATTATCCATTTTCTTTACAAACTTTATTTTATTGCAAGTATTAGATATCAAAGCAAATAAATTAAACACTTTTGGTTTTCACTTTCTTCAATAAATCACTTCCTTTACAGATTCAATACATTTTCTGGCATTACATTTTCTCAAAAGGAAAAAAGATAACAAATCTTAGTTCAATAAGAATGATAGCAAACGCATGACGTCCTTGCAGCCGATGATTTGTTCGGAATGATCGTCTGATAGGGCCAGGCTTGCTGAAAAAGCAAACGAAGAGGAGTAGAGAGCAAAGAAGTATGGGAAAGTAAATCTACTATCTTCTACAGATGCTGTGTGAACGAATCAATCATAGTCGGCGAAATTCTTTTCTTATACATGGATATATATTTTAATCCATTCCATTGAAATTTTTTTCCGGATTCAAGATTCACTTAGATTCGCTGTTTCTGACGAGATAATGGATAGAATTTGGTTTGGATTTCCCACTAGACATTGTGTTCTTCTATTTTTGGATGAGGTATATTTTTTTCTATCATAGTAGTAGTATTTTGAGTAGAATTTATTTTCTTACTAAGATATTCATCTATTTTACGTTCCTTTTTCACTTTTTGTTTTTTTTAATACCACAATTTTAGCATATTATAGATTGTGATATATTTTCAGATAAACACTGGATTAATTTTTCATACGCATAGAATTAATAATTTAACTATACTTTTGGTTTAATGTTTATTTGAATATTTATTTATTAGGATTTCAATTTTGTAATTTAATTCAAGATTTAATTACTTTTTATAAATATTTTTATAAATTATTTAGGAGCTACACAAGATATTACGATTAAGGTTATGTTAAGTTTAAAAATTTAATTCACAAGTACGCACTTTAATTTTCAAATTTTTAACTCGAACCGTTTAGATATTAGTTTTGGTTAAATTAAGAGAAGGATTTCGTTTACACAATTTGAAATAAATGATATTTATAATTTTAGACTTCCCCCGAAATAAATTATGAAACTCATTTGAAATGATAATATCTGTTTGGGCTAGAACTTTCAATAAATTATACTACTTTTATCAATCAAACTGCAAATTGAATCAATAATTTTTAATAGTACTGTGTCTCTATATAAAAATATTTTAATATCTACGCTAACTGAATAATCAATTAATTTTTAGCAGTACTATGAAATTAAAGGAAAAAGTTTCGAAATTAAAATTCAGCTATAGTTTATTATTGTTTTAATTTGTCATTTTAAAAAACATAAGTTAACGTGTCTTCTCATGTAATATAATTTTAGGTATAATATTTTAAAGCAAACATTATTGAGAATCAATTAATGTATTAATTGCTAGATGTAACTAGCTAAACATAGACATTTAAGTAAGTTTATATAAATAGCTTGCTAAAAATATTTAGTATCATAAACACAGAAAATATTTTCCAATAAGCTCTAAAAGCGAAAGTTAAGTTAGTTTAATATAAAAACTAAATTTGAGGTAAGGGATCTAACTTTTGATGCTGGGAAATTTACCGTAATGTTTAAGGATTTAATATAAACTTAAATGTGATCATTTGGGAAAAAAGTGCTTAAGTAATCTGTGCTGGAAGACACTTTTCTACTTTATTTAGCTGATAAGTCTGAAATATTAAAAAGCTTTAACTCTATATTATATATACAAAGTTAGAAAACTACTTAAATTGAAAAATTCTGTATCATTTGGTCAAAATATTTCTCCATCATAGAAAATGAAATACAAAACGCTCCTGTATTTTTTATCATAAAATATTACATAAACTGCTTGATATTTAAAACATTATAGATCAGCATTAAAACTTTTTACACTAGAAGTACATATATTTAAATTCAACATTATAAAGTAAGATACATAGACTATCATAAGTTGTAACAAAAAGATAGAAAATAATCAAAATGTAAATCTGTACCCAATTTATCTAATAATTCATTATTAATAATTTAGATTCCATTTTAATATCGGGAATTTATATACTAGGTACTATTTATTAAAATGTATTAATGTTTTATTAATATTTTGGTTATTATCTTATTTTTAATTTCCTGTTTACAATTTGTTATATATATGTACAAACTCATTATTAATTATGAAAATTTGGCATGCAGTTTGATAAATTCGATCATTCTTTAAATGTTGTCATACAGCAATAAATTGCAAAATTAAGCAAACATAAATATATTTTTAAATTGTAGAGGCTTTCAATCAGTTGAATATGCAGTTATAAGTTTAACAATCAAAAAGTCTAAAATAGACGCCATTGATAATATGTATACAATACATACAAATGAAATTTTGAATAAATATTTAATAATTTTATACTAATTTACTACAATAAGATATAGTCGAATAGATACTTAGATCAGATATGACATTAGAAAAAAATAAATATCAATAGTAAATCATTCACATTTACATTATTGAAATAATTTATTTGTTGAACGTTTTTAAAAATCCAGTAACGATGCAGAAAATCATCATAAATGGCCAACACATATATAATAATAGTGAAATAATAGTTAACTAACTAATATCACAATTTATTACTAATTAATTTTTTTCCTACATTCCAAAACTAGAAAATACCATCAATATTTATGGTAATATAAAGGTAGAGAGAAACATGATTGAATGAATAGCTTCTTTACACAATTTTATTTTTTATTTGTATCATAATGCTGGCATAGGCAGAAAAGAGTAAACGTCTAATAAAATATTTATTATTGAATATAAAGGTCAATAGATATTATGCCAAAGAATAAGGAAATATTTTGTAAAAGGATATTGCTAACTCATTTCGTTATAGAATAAATAAAGATTTGTTTTGACTGTATATATGCCATCAATATTTCGGATACGAGTGGACCATAATATTGCATACTATAGCAATTTCAGATTGTACTGCTTGTATGTTAGAAATTGTTTGGTAATTCGTATCCTACTTAAAAAACCTTTATTTTTTTAGAAGTTTATGGCCTTTTTCCTATCTTTTTAAGAAAAACACTCTTTGATAAGCATTCAAGGATCACTTAATTATTTTTCTTATTAATTATTGAGAGTTTTCATGATTAATTAGCTGGATAAAATTAAATGTTAATACATTTTCTAAAGATAGATAAAAATGAATAGTTTTGGGTATTTTGTAAGCTCTTTTTATGTCTCTTCAAATAATATATACATGGGGATCATTGCAGTCATTAAATAATTAAATTTAAAGTTTGTGTGAAATTTATATCCGTATGTATACCCACAATATTTCAGGGAAGCTCTAAATTGCTTTAATCATTTTTAACAAATACATAATTCTTAGTGATTGATATAATTTTATTTGTTGAAAAAAACTAACCAAATTACATGTCAAATACAAGCCCGTTATAAGGAATAAGTAAATAGTTGAACATATCATCTGTTATAATTTCAGGTATTTGATTAATATATCAATAATGAATACAATCTGACATCAATCAAACTGAATTTTGAACACCCGTTATCCTTCAGGAATATATAAGAAATGCAAAAACTTAAACATTAATATGTTTCTCCCACTTAGGAAATTTACATCTTAGATGTTTGAACTAAATTAATATGTTGTTTAAATCATTTAAGACTGAAGTATTGAAGTAATATCATATTAACTATTTGTACCCTAAATATCAATGCGTAGACAATCCTTGGCTTAAAATGTAAATTTAAAAATTTTCATAGATTCATGACAAAAAAAATCGTTCAACAATATTTTATTAATTTCCTAGACACTAATTATACTTGAACACAGCTTATTTTTTTCTTATTATAATACTGTTATTAAGTTCTGCAGCAAATAATAAAACAAAAACTGACAACATCACATATTATATAATGAAGAAAATAATAAATAGTGATGCCAGTTCATCAAGTATTTTAGATTGACATTTTATTGTCATAAGCTTCCAGCGTTAAAAATGTTTACTAACATGTGTATAAGTAATTTTTTAATTCATTCCTTCTTCAATAATTTGCCTTAAATTAAAATATATTTAAATACATGACAATTAACTGGTGAGTATGTTAAAAATATTGCTGAAATAATTCTAATTCGAATAAACATAATCACAAGAATATAAATGAAATGGCACAGGTGCCGTATAACCCAGGATGCCAAATTCAGAGTTTGGTGATTTTTTGGCGGATTTTCTTCTGAATCTGGTAACCTGGATTTTATTACGTCACTGAAATAGAGACCTATAAAAATTATGCAGTAAATTTTATTATGGCATCCCTAGTATTTACGTTATTACTCACGTCACAATTCGTCATCTTGGCAACATTTTTTCATCGCCAAATAAATTCAGAATTTGGTTCCCTGGATTATAAGGTACCTGTGCCAATGAAATAAAAGGAAAACATATTAACCACTCTGATAGCTTTAGAAGATATGACAAGTGGACTACGGGCGGAGTCATCTTCATTTCCGATGACGGTTGCCCCTGGAAAAGTCCCTCTGCTGTTCTGGAAATCAATGTCTGCGTACTCTGTGGGAGGCTCTAGACGGTGCCGCACGAAAGGCTGCTGAGCATCTGGAAGGGCCAACTCTGCATAAGTTATATCATCGTAGTGCTGTCAGGAGAAAAAGAAAACAATATTTCCAATTATTGAAGGAATCATAACATGTTGAGTAACATCAAAATAATGCCGAAAATTTGATAATTATTTTAATTTTTGATATTTTATAGTTCAGATAATTATTGTGAAGTTGATTATAGTACATGACTATATCTTCTTAGAAAACATGATAATTATAAAATATTTTATTTAGATCAGTATGTATCAGTATTTTTAAATAAAGTTAAATTTGTAATTGATATCTAATTGAAGAAATAATGCACAACGCTACAAAATATAACTTCCTTAAAGGAACATAAGGCAATAAATTTATTAAAGTAATGAATACAATACTGAAAGTAAAATATTATAAAATACCATACCAAAATACATAAATATTACAGGAAATCTAGCCAGCGAAAAAGCAGCTAAAGAAATATTTGGCAGTGTAAATAAGATAAAACATGAATAACTATAAAACTAGAAAAACAAAATTTGAAAATTACTAAAATATACAATACAAAGAATAGGAGGAAATCATAGTGACCACAATTTATCAGGAGGGATATGGTCAGCTATGCAAAATAAACACTTTTCTGACATGCACAAAGGACAAATGCCTACAATTCTTCGAGCAATCCCCCCGAAGAGTGTTCGTATTAAAAGAAAAGGCAAAAAGAAGGCATTTAGTTCGAATTTCGAAAATTAAAGTATATATATATATATATATATATATATATATATATATATATATATATATATATATATATATATATATATATATATATATATATATATATATATATATATATATATATATATATATATATATATATATATATATATATAGTAACGACATTGAATAAACAATAAAACAAGTGATTGCATAAAACTATTCATGCTAAATTTTTCATCATGTCTTGAAACATTAATGTATTCGAAATAATTGTTTCTTTACAAATGTACCAAAATGACTACTAACACAATTTTACTATAAATAAAGTTACCTCAATAAAACAAAATAAAAAAAAATTACCTAAACAAATAAAATTTTACAGTAACCTAAATAATAGGCAACTAACAATTTTAATACTGATAATAAGATCATTTCTAACATGACATAAATTTAAATGAATTGCATTATCATATTAAAATGAGATTTGTTATCCATTTTAGTGCATGGGGTAACATTTTGTGTCATTTAAAATATTTTTAATGCATTCACACCAAAATATGCACTGAAAAGAACTATACTTTGAAAACATGATTAATTAGTAGTAATGAATAAAGGAATGAAAATAACAAGTGTCTTTAGATGAAAGAAAGATATTTATGTCAAAAGAAAGCTACTTACATCAAAGTGCACTCTGTTCATCATATTTGCATATGTATGCTCTTTTTGGGCCACGTTCTCGTATATTATTTCGGTGTTTGAATTCGGAGCCATACTTGAATAGTCTAAAAAGTGACTCAACACATTCAGTATGCAGAACAAACAAACAGAAGCTTGTAAATATATAATTAGATCATTGCATAAAATATGGATTAATAAGAGTTATTTTTAATTAAGTAAACTTTTATTTGTATACAATTATTGTATACAATAGGTGATGTATTGTAAGTATACAATAGATAATATCTATATGAAAAAATAACAATAGGATTTTTTATTTTTGAATATTTTATAACATGCATGCCGCAAATTAAGAAAATAATAAACAGAAAATGCTGAAAATTTTGATTATTAGTGTAATTTAATCATAGTATAACCATATTTATATACGATGAAACTCGTCTTTATTTATATCTTACTTTGTATTTAGTAGGAAATTTATTTTGAATGCCTCAGAAGCATCATAAACAAATCGTATTTGCCTTATTGTTTTTCCCAAACGTCTAATAAGTTTATGAGCTTTAAATCATTATTTGCATCATAAATTTTTATTTATTTTTATAAAAAATTTCTCAGTATTTGTGAAACAGAAACACATATTTTAAAATGTGAATATTAAAAACAACAAATCTTTCCATTTTTGAAAATAGATTTCTCTACAAAAATCGGATAGAATTTTTGTAAAATATTAAGGAAGTGTGAAAGAAAGTAATTTCTCATATATGTAATCAACACTTGGTTTGATATACATTATGTTTAGGTTATATTAAATATTTTAAAAAAATATTAAAAAAGTTAGAAAGGCGAAAAATGTTTTATTGATATTATAAAACTTATTAAAATAAATATTTTTATTAAAATATTTCGAAAATTTTTATATAAAGAGTTATATAATTAAAAATTTTAATGAGATGTAAAATTTTCCCACTAGAAAATTGAAGTATGGTTTTCTTTCTATTTACAATATTAACTCTTTGAATTTTCAGTGTCCTGCTTTTAGGAAGCAGGAAGTGTCCTGTTTTTAAAGGAAACAGGAATTCCCTAATGACTTTTTAAACAGAATGCTTGATAATATTGCATTTCACAAATATCATGCATGTAATTTTATGGGTAAACACTTATTAGCAGAAAAATAATTTAGAAAATTTATTCGAATTATTACAATAAATCCTTAAGATACCTTCCATTTTCATAAAGACAAGAAAATGATATTATTCTTTATTTTCCCAAAGAAAATTCTTCAATCCGTTATAATAGATTACAATATATTATATAAAATAAATATTTTTCCTTGTTCAAAAAACTCTTTTTGATGCAATTCATTTATCAAAATAAAATATGTAAATTTCATTCACGTCTACTAAAGCCGACACATATTTTAGAGAAAATGCATCATTATAAAATATTATCGGTAAACATATCACAATTCCTTAAATGTCCTCATATCACCATAATTCTTTTCTGTCTAAGATAAAATATAATCAGTTAGAATTTACATATTCTAGTAATTGAATTTTGAAAAATATAAATACTATTCAAGAGTTTGTAAAAAAGCATTCGTGAGATCAAAATGAATTTATTTTTGACAAGTAAAAAGAAAAATTATTGCAGATGTATCAGAATAACTTAAATGGTTGGCGTACATATTTGTAAGTAAAAACTTTTATGTTATTTTAATTCTAATATGAAAAACTTTTTCTAAAGCAAAATACTTTTTTATCTTAAGCAAATTTGTAATAATTTATATATGCTCCTACCAGGAAGGACATAATGGGACAAAAAAATAATACGACATTCAAAACAAATAGTAGTGTTATGTATAAAAGAGATCTTGCCTTAAAGGGAAATGAACAAATAATTACGATAAATGATTCATTAATGAAAATTAATTATCAGTACTGAGAAGAAAAAATGCAAAAGGGGTTTTTTTCTCGTAAAAATATTTCAATGACAAGAATTGTATTTACTTGCGTCATTTATTCTTTATTCGATTAATCGATGTTTTATAAGATTATCATAAATTAAAATAAAAACTTTTATTTCACAAAAAAACTATATGCATATGTTTTAAAATATCATAATTTTTATATCCCATTCTTTGAATATTTTTATAATTTTTGGAATAGAACTAAATTTTCCATCACTAAAATTTAAATTTACCTGCGTTATTACATATACTTTTATTATCTTTAAAATGTGTAAGCATTATTTTCAATGTATGAACTATAATTTAAAATTATATTTTAATTAATGCTGCCATGGAAATAAAAAAATAAATAAATGAGTAAATATTGTTTTATATTTTTTGCAAACAAAAATAAAATTTAATTAAATTTTTGCTACATTTAAAGTGAGAAGAAATAATTAAATTATTTTATTTGAAGAATTGAATAACTGATAATTTTTAGTATAAAATTCCTTGATGTGTATATGTGTACTAGGAGATGTCTTCGTATATGAGTAAGAAAACTAGAAACAGATAGACATTGTACAAAGTACTTTTTAATTAATTTAATGTACCTGATAATCAATTTATATAATATTATTAATCAATTATCAAAATATTATTTATAATTTAAGGAAAAATTAAATTTAAAATAAATATTTGTCATTGATATTAAATATTTTATTCGCTACTTAAGAAATGTTTGAGACTTCAAGATCAGGAAACTTTTCCTATTCATTATAAACTATTTTTTCATTTTTATCCCAAATATATAATACATTAAAATCATAACTTGTTCTATTTAAGACATTAGATATTCATTGGGATATTAACTATTCACACTGAAAAATAAATCTTAAATAAGCTTTAATATTTGCTTTTTGTTTGCAAAGAAACATTTAAGTTTTTGAACATTTTAAAAGCACCTCATAAATTTTAGATTAATTTTTTATTTAAAGAAAATAGGGTTATTTCAATTGAAAAAGAACTTAGTATGGTCATGAAAAAAGATAATACAAAACTAGTTTGGTCCCAAGCAAAAAGACGGACTAAAATATTAGACGGTGAAAAAAATACTGCACATTACGAGTAAACCCAATCCGAAAAGATGGTCTTTAACTCATGGGCTACGTCACGTAGAGCCTTAAGGTTGAACTTCTTACCTACTGTGCACTCACCAGTCGAAATAAGCCCCCCAAAGTGCTGGATTTTATGCCTCCAGCGTATAGATGTCTGTGCCATTTTACCGAATGTCAGATGAGCTGGAGTGAGGTATCTGAGTCAATAAAGTTTTATCGTTTATTATAAAAGAAGTTAGACTGTTGCACCAGCTGTTTACACACATTCAAAAGTTTAGAAACGAAAACACTTTTTGGCATCATTTTATATACATTTGATAAAAAAAAATTCGGAGAAAAATATTTTTATGTCAAAATATAAAACCACACTTTTTCAGTTTAAAATATGACTACCAGTAAGAAGAAAAAAAATGTTTTTATCTTTTTAGGAAAATGCTTGGCAAGAATAAGAACGGTATATGTATATTCTATAAAAACACAATTTGTGATGCTGAACCAGTTTGTGATTTTTACGTAAACAGTTTAAGGGGCAAGAGAAAAAGAAAAAGAAATTCTTTATTTTATATAAATTTAAGAAAAAATAAATAAATAAATAAAAATATAAATGAAAATTGAAAAATAAATTCAAAACTCTTGGTGTTAATTTTGGAGTTTAAGAATTATTTCTTTGTATTAAAAAATCCGCTGCCATCATTTTGCTTGTATTTACTTAGAGTATCATAAAAAAGATATTATCTTTAATCCTTAATTAAAGAATATTATTTATTGTACATTTTTAAACTGTACGTATTGCTTTTATATTCTACTACTCGCAAATATCAAATATTTAAAAAACTCTGATTTTGAACGAAATATTAGTAATTTTAAGAATGCATTATATTTAACTGATTTTATGTAATATTTAAGTTAGAATATAAACAAAGCATCACTGGTGTATAATAATGATTCCTTAATGCCGTATTGTTTTGTATTTAAGTAGTTTCCCAGCCGAATGAATTTATCAATTTTTTAAACGATATAAGTAGGAAACTCTTCCTATTCCCAAATTCTTTTCTGAGTTCTTTTAGAATTTTGCATTTATTTATTTATTATAAGCAGTACATCCAATAAGTTATTGTTACAATTATGAAGTGATAAATTCAAATTTGGCGTAAATTAAATTAATTTTTACTGTAGTTTATAATTGGCATTTTTACAAAACGTTATTGAAGTTTAGAGTGATTGGTCAATTAATAGGAATAGGGAATATTTACACAATAAAATAGATTAAAAGCTGAGTTTATGAAATAGGCTTGGGTTAATTTGTAAAATGCTTACAAATTAAAATGCGAAAAGTAAAAAAGAAATATTTTTTGTTAAATAAAAGTAAAAAAAAATGTTTTTGTAAAAAAGCAAGAAAAAAAAAAAAAAAAAATTGTAAAAAAAAAAGCAAAAAAATATGTTTTTTTTGTAAAAAAAATTAAAAAACAATTTTTTTTTTAGCTAAGCAAATGAGGAAACTATAACACATGTACTAAATTTCTATGCGCATACATTTTAAAATAAGTAAATTATAAATTCAAGTATAAATTAAATATAAAAATATACTTTTTAGCATAAGAATCACAGTTTGAGTAGTTTTTATTAAGATCATACCTGTGCAAAATGGTTTTGAAGGAATAACATCTGGACTGTCATCTTCAAAATGTTTCAATTTCGGTGTTTGAATTCTATGCAAAACATTTCATTATTAGAAGTGCTTGGTAAAATGAAATGAATTTGAATTAAAATCACTGTTATTTTAACGTGAAGTTTTTATTTAAAGAATTTGTACAATAAAAACTGTATTTAAAGAAAACTGAATTTTCTAAGATGTGATTTTTAAAACATATAGTTAACTTAATAATTATGCTGATTTGAATAATACGAAACTAGAATTGAATTAACTATGCTAAATTTATTTTCAGATTCAATATTATTTAAAAAAAAACTATTAAAATAACTTAAAAATTAAATGTAGTATAGAAATTTTTTAATGTTAAATTTTATTTCAAAAATTTCTAAGAATTAAGAAACTCTATGTCCATATTATATCGTTAGTATAATTTTACTGCGAAATCTACAAAAACCAAAAGCTAGAATATTTTAGAAAAAAATAATATTTTGTCTTTATTAGAAAAATAAGAAAATTAAAAATATGAAGCCAAATAAAAAAAACATTTTAAATTAAAAAAATAATTAAACTTTAATATCACAAATACTACATTGATTATATATTTGTTCGAAACCTGGGAAGAACAATTAATCACTACCTATTCTGTTAAACATTTAACACATTTTCCCACTTTTACTCTCAGGACTTCTCCTACGTAACTCGCGATTCCTGTTTTCATTTTACATAGCATTTCTTAAATGAAGGTGTAAAACGCCTGAACCATTGTATGCTCCGGAAACACTAAACTTTAATGTCACTTTTTCTGCGCTTATAATACATTTATTCTAAAACTGTGAAGAATAGTTAATCAATGCCTTATGTGTTAAACTTCTAACACACTATCCCTCTTATACTCTCATGACCTCTCCTACGTAACTTGCGATTCCTGTTTTCATTTTGCATAGCATTTCTTAAATGAAGGTGTAAAACGCCTGAGCCATTGCATGCTTTGGAAACACTAAACTTTAATGTTACTTTTTCTGTGTTTATAATACATTTGTTCTAAGACTGTGAAGAATAGTTAATCAATGCCTTATGTGTTAAACTTCTAACACAGTATCCCTCTTTTACTATCATGACCTCTCCTAAGTAAATCCCGATTCCTGTTTTCATTTTGCATAGCATTTCTTAAATGAAGGAGTTAAAAGCCAGAGCCATTGCATGATCCGGAAACACTAAAATTTAATGTCATTTTTTCTGTGTTTATAATACATTTGTTCTAAAACTGTGAAGAATAGTCATCAGTGCCTTATGTGTTAAACTTCTAACACACTATCCCTCTTTTATTCTCATGACCTCTCCTACGTAACTCGCGATTCCTATTTTCATTTTGCATAGCATTTCTTAAATGGAGGTGTAAAACGCCTGAGCCATTGCATGCTCCGGAAAAATGCATGGTCTTAAGAATAACACTATCGTTACATCTTCAAATCAATAGCAAATCATTTATAATGAATATATTACATTACAGAGAGCAAAATATGAGTGTATAACGTCTAGATATACACAGGTTTTCTCGAATATTTTGAAATATTCCGTAGAATTTTGAACGCTAAACTTGTTTTCTTGTATAACAGGATAGCTTAGCGAACTAAAGTTGTAAAGAGGTTCAATTAATATAAATTTCGTATTATGAGTTTCCAAAAAATATTATTCTTACAGCTGCTGCATTTGCATGTCGTAAGAAAGACAAGAAAACAACTAAAGATCTCTCTTAAAAATATACAGGTGAATATCGTGAATATTACATCTATTTCTCCAATTTGAACTGTGGCAGAGATCGAATACAAGGTTTTTTACAGTGAAAGGAGCAATTTTAAATCTAGAACATATTATATTTACTGGTGTTCTGAATAAAATCACTTAAACAATTTCAAATTGTGAATTATTTTACACTTGACTTCAAACATTGTTTATCAATGCGTTCGTATTGTACATAACTATCATCAAAAAAGGAATTTAATGCTTCAAGATTAAATTAAAAATAGCAAAGCAATCTAAATATTGAAAAAAATTACAAATATTAAGAATTTAGTCGCATAATTATTTTTATTGTTTTGCAAGATATTTAATAGTTAAGAAAATTACTATTTTTTTACAATAATTTATAGTAAATATTCTCTTTTGAATGTCAATACAGTCAGTTTTTGAACAAACACTATATATTTATAACATCAATATATATAATGTATGAATGTTTTTGAAAATAAATTAACTGCAGTACTTATCATATTTTATTATGTTAATCATTTAGAAACTTTTAAGAACCTACATTAAACGAATGAGCAAACCAATTAAATGAGCTCATCAAACATAACATATTATGAAAGTTAAATATAAATCATTTAAATTTAACTCTTCAGCTTTTATTTTGATACATATCATGTTATTTTTTCTTTTAGTAAAATTTTAAGAGAATATATTCACAATATAATTTCTTCATGATTAAGATATCTCAAAAATTCTAAATAATTTATTTGTACTTTCTAAATAAAAAAATACTCACTTTTCATTATTTTCTCCTGGATCACCTGAAAGAAATGGACAGATATATTTAACATAAATGTTAAGTATCACTAATATTTTATAAGAATTTTTATTTATCTTAAATTTCCGTCATATATATATATATATATATATATATATATATATATATATTATATATATATATATATATATATATATATATATATATATATATATATATATATATATATATATATATATATATATATATATAAATTATTTTATAGATAGATATAACTAAACTGAGGCTATTGACTGATTGAGTTTTAGAAATAATCTTGTTTCCCAGCTAAGAACAGCAGAGTTAAAAGATAATTTTGCTGTGCTTTCAATAATATGCTTTTTTACCATAGATAAGCTCAGAGTTTCATGGAGCAAGTGTAGAGATCCTTTATTTTGAATTTAAAAAGAGGAGCAGTTGGACAATTGCGATCAATCAGAAGATGAAATAACACAACGTCTTGAAAAAGAGGAAATTCTATTGGCTCTTAAACAATCAGATACTCCCAGCCTTTCTATTAACTGTATTGGAATGGTTCATCATAGGTAAATTGGATGCTGTTCTGTATCACACTTGCCCTCTGTCACTAACAGACGAGGAAACAAATATGTTTTACCAATGTGTCATTAAGTCATCGTGAAACTATATTAGGGGACTTGAATCTAATAATGGGATCATTTGTAATACAATAAATAATTGCATGATAGCACCATGACCTCTTTTGAACTACGATCTGTCAAATCGCGGTCTATTACATCTGATAGCTGTTGAACCGAGATCATTGGCAGGAATGCTTATGATCTCGCTTCAACAGCTTTCAGATGACAGATATTATTATATTATCAATGACAGATTTCGCTGTAAACTAACATAAATTGATTTTTCAGATAAATTCGTGCTTTGCCTCATGAGTATCCTATTCAAGCTTAGTGGCATCCAAGGAAAATTTCATCGAACCATGAAGATATGGCATTTGGTGCTTACACACCATGTCTCAGTCCCTTCTAGTTTTTATTAACGTCAATTTGAACAATAGAGTTCTGGGCTTTATTATTCATTCGAGAACTACGAAAAGATTTATTTCAGAAGTATACTACATGTCACAGATATTAAACTGTTTTTCATACATACAGAATTTGAATAATGCTACTCAGTAGGTCCACCAGATTTTACAAACTTCTGAGCAAAGGATATGTTTTCTATTAATTTGTCACCGGTGCCAATAGGTACAGTTGGTACTGTGGTTTTGAGTTGAAGCTGATTAGACCCTACATTTGTATTTCGTATCGAATTAATATTTGAATCAAATTCCCAAATATATAACAGCTGTTGTTACTGTAAAAAACACTTTTTTGTGTATTTTGTGATATTACAGGATTTAAATTCTCAATTTTTTTGAAAATTTAATCCCTTGTTACTTTTTGTATAACATCTTATAAATAACGTTTATATTAACTTTTATTTTTAGTGAAGCAATTTTAGTGGCAGTTTGATCTTATATAAATAACATAAAAAAATATTTAATTAATGTTACAATTTTATCTGTTTTTAAATAACTGCTGTTTGTATTATTGTTATCTGTTTGTAACAATAATATTGCTATGAAAAACTTTATGAAAATAATTCTAAATATATATATATATATATATATATATATATATATATATATATATATATATATATATATATATATATATATATATATATATATATATATATATATATACATATATATATATATATATATATATATATATATATATATATATATATATATATATATATATATATATATGTATATATATATATATATATATATATATATATATATATAAGTAATTCCATATTTAAGTAAATAAATCTTTGAAGAAGTAAATTGATTCAAATTTTTCTTATCAAAAGAAATTTGTCTAAGGGTTTTTATGTTTCCCTTCCCAAATTTGACAATTTTTACTCTGTGATCGTGACTCCTTTTTTAAAATTCTTATACATAATAAGATTGATTTTTAATTAATTTGACTGTTTTATTATGAATTTATCTTATATATATGTATATATATATGTGTGTGTGTGTGCAAAATTATAAATCATTAAACTGTAGTGAAAATGCTACATTTTCATTGCTAAAATATTGAAAAAAGGTATTAATTTTATTCACTCCATACATTATTATCTGAGCATTAACTGTAAGATACAGCAAGAGTCCAATAATATGAAATATTAAACACGTTGTTATAAAAATATGAGAAGGACAGCAAAAATGTGTTGAAAAGATGCCAACATTTTTAAAGGATATAAGTACACGATGTAAGTTTCACTAGATACAAAATCATTTGCAGTGGGTCTTAAAAAAAGGAGAAAAAATTCTAATGAGATTAGGACATTGCTGACTACAAGAAAAGAAAAAGCGAAATATTATAAGGAAATATTGTTGTTGAATGACAATTCATGTTGCCGAGAAATTTATTTACAATTTATTTTATGTTCCAGAATGTGTTGTGGGTGAGGCTATTAATTCTGTAATTATATGTGGTTGATAGGAGATAGATACCTTGAGTAGGAAAAAATAGATGAACAATATGGCTTACTGGATAAAAAAGAAATTTGAAATTACTAGGCTAATAAAATATCTTGTATTTTTTGATTTTGCATAGCGTATAGGTGAAAGAATTAAGAACATTCTTTCAGTATCATACCCCTTAAGACACTTTTATAAAAATGTCGTAATGAATGAATTGCAATAGCTTATGTACATAACAGTTCTCGTTTGCTTTTCCATGAAAATTACTTATGAGATGACTAATTCTTTAAATAGAGAATTCGCAATCGATTTAAGTAAAATCCTTTCTTAATTGAACTTAAGTACTTATTGGTATGACTTGGGATTTGTTTAATAAGTAATATTTAAACAACAAATTTCAAAAAACCTTACGAGAACAGTTGGAATTATTTAAAAAAGCAAATGTTTAACCTACAAGTGTATAGCTAGTTTAAATACAGTTTGTAGGTGATGCTATAAAACTCAATTATGACATTTTGTTCCCTTGAAAGTTTAGTTATTTTCATATAAAATCGTAAAAAATGCATACTTCAAATTTAATTATTTTTATATAGTATTTTCAATAATTATCTTTGAAATTATAATTTAATAACTATGAAATAATATAATATATTATAATCATATTACAGTTATATTTTTCATATTAATATTTCTCAGAATATTTTGAGCAATCTATGAGTTTAAGTCTCGTTTCCTAACGTATATATTTATCATGTATTTATTTTGCATATAATTTAATAGTAGTTTAATATCCTTTGATTTTAATACAAATACCATAACGAATTCTATTTAAATTAAGTTTTAACAATTTCGCTGCAAGTATATAAAATAATAAAGATATAATACAATTTAATCTAAAAACTAATATATTCACTAAATATACTCCCCATTTGGCTGCTTAATTAAATTTATAGTTTTAAAATATCACATTTAAATGGCATATACATTTTTTGAAAGAGCAATTAAAGAAAATTAATTAATTATGCAAACATAAACACGTAAATTTCTGCAAAGTAATTAAATGCAAACTTTTTTATGCATTTTAAGAGTTAACCGGATCTGATGACTGCATAAAAAACAAGGACTTTATGAATTAAAGTTGCTTGACAAAACACATTCTAAATTTAACTTTTCTATTTGCGCGGAAGTAGAATCTTAAAATATTTCTTTACCAAATTTAAATTTATTATTCCCTTTCTTAAGAATTTATGATACGAGTCATAAAGGTAATTGTCTTCATTCTTTTATGCATATAAAATTATGTAAAAAGACGATGGAAGGAATTGTTTTAAAACAACTATTTCCTTCCGCTGTAGGTCGTAAAGGTCAATTAACATTTTCTCATAGGGCAGTAAGTGGATCACTCCGCTGCACTACAAGCACTTTGTTTATTCTGAAGGCACTAAAGCCCTTAATTTAATCACTGCTAATCCTAACATCTACCGGATATAGTGCAACATTTCCTTGGAAGGAAAAAGCACATTATTTCTCTCTTTCTCTTTTAAAGTTAAATGCATCCAATTAGAACGAATGCTTTGCATGGTATTATTTTTTCAAGTAAATATTTTTTAGCCTGGAAGCGTCCCTGAATATCAACTGTTCTTCTTACAAACAACAAATTCCAGTTAAGAAATGCGAAATTCTATTTAATTATGCAAAATATACTCACTTTAATTAACTGACTCAATTCGGGGGTGAAACATTATGTCGACTTTTCTTAACAAGAGAAGGAAATGATTAGCGAATTAATTTCGAAAATAGCGAAGTTAGTAAAAAATTATATGGCACGTGTTTGTTTTGTATACGAGGATGTTATAATAAGAACTATTGTGATGACCAAAACTTATTATGTGTTGGCAATTTTTTTCTGTTAAGTACGCAGTTAATGAAATATTACAAATGTTTCAGAAAAAAAACATTCAAATGACATAAATTAAAATTCATGGAATAGAACATTTTTAAATTTGAATGACATATCAGTTTGTTTTTCTAAACAATATTCTGAATTTAAAATTTTTGATGAGCAACATAATTGCATAATGTGATTCTGCATTTTTTTGCATAAAAAATTGTTATAGTGAAATAATGCTTAATAGAATTTGTCATATTGTTATATCCTTTTTTATAAATGTTCTTTTGGAAATATATTTATACTCTTTTAATTTAAAATCATTCTATTGATTTTAGTCAATGTTTCAGTTTATAAAATATTATATGATATCCTTGTTCTTCAAGTGTGTATCATTCATATACAAATAAATATGATTAGCATAATTAATTATTCTTGTCAAATTATTTTATATGAATTAGAAATATTACAAAGAAGCATATAAAATACGTTTTATATCACTGTGAATTTCATTTATTTATAAATAGTATCATAATACGAAAAGCAGATAAATATATTATCTATATTAAGAACAATCTTCGCACACACACATTATGTTAAAATCTCTATTCATTACTTTATATTACCTTGATTGCATTTTTTTTTGTTTTGTTATGAGAGAAGTACTTGTAAAATTTATCTATTTAATATCTTCAATTTATCTAACTGAGAATGATTTGTAATCAACATACACCATTAAATTAAAAGAAAAAACATTTTCTTTCAAAAGATGATGGAAAAGTTGGAATTAAGTTTTCATCATTAAAATTTCTTAACAATACTTCTTTCTGAAACAAAAGTGCTGTTCAATATTATTTAATTCATAATGACTTTTCTAACAATATTTTAAAATGACTTCGATTATTACTATATTTTGTAAATCATTAAACATAGTTTCAAAACTTCAGATAGACTAAAATATATCTTTGCAAAAAATATACTTTTCAACAAATTAATTATATTTATTTCCGTAAATATGAAAAATAAAGTTTATTTTTTGATAATAACATTATTTTAAGAATCTGACATTATTAAATAATTATATTTGAAATGAAACGTAGTGAAAATGTCAAAACAGAAAAAAAAATTAATCATCGATCGCTTCATAATTTTAGCTGAAATTTATATATGCGTATTTTTTTCGATATTTGTTTAGGATTCTTCTTTCCGTTAATTACTTATTCTATATGTCAAATGATTATTTTCATAGCTTATTCTATACTTATTAAACATTTTAACATTAAACAAAATGTAATATTTTTGGATATTATGTTTGAGAATGTGGATACTGTTTAAGGAGATATTATTCTTTTCAAATTACCAACACGTGTTTTGAAAAGATTTCTTTCAAATAAGTACAATAGTTTAAAAATAAACACTGAATAGATTTAATAATAAATTTTTCAGATTGTAAACTCTTATTAAATTTTCAGTTTCTTCATGGAAGAAATTATTATATGTAATTTTCACTTAGATATTTATTTTTGTAATATTGTATAAAGGCATTTTCAACACTATGTTTTCTTTAGGATGTCTTATATATATATATATATATATATATATATATATATATATACATATATATATATATATATATATATATATATATATATATATATATATATATATATATATATATATATATATATATATATATATATATATATATATATATATATATATATATATATATATATATATATATATATATATATATATATAATATATACATACATATATATATTTGCAAAACTTTTTTCTCATTATTTTCAAGAAAATTGTAGCAGTAATTAAAACAAAATTAGATTTGTTTATTAAAGATTAAGTATAGAATATTTAAGTAACTTATCAGGAACATTACAATCTTTATAAGAAAAATATTTTAAATGATCTTTTATAGAATGATTTCAATGTGAAATACAGACTTTAAAATCAACTATTTTGATATTCAAATAACGAGAACTATCCTATCAAAATTTTCGAATGTGTATATTCCCCCTACACGTTTTTATTATGTACATCGATGTACAATGAGTAATTTATTTGGTGTACTCTTACTATATCTGTAATTTTTTTAACTTTCATAGATTCATCGATTTCCTACAATACTCCTAGAAATGCAGAAACAACCAAATTATTCCAACTTAACACCTGCTAACTGTTTAGCACACAAATGCTGTTTTGCTCATGAAATAATTTTGGAGAAATTGCATAATTTCGATGAAATGTTTTTCAGTCTTTATGATGATGATGAACACATTCATCTTATAACAATTTTAATGTTTTTAAGAGTAAATAAATTTTTGCAGTTTTTTATGAGGATAATGTGTACGTCTATGTGAAGTAAGACACGGAGGTAACAATTCCATTGTAGATAAAATTAAAACAATTTGACAATACGATATTTATTGGAAATATTCATAATTATGTAGAAAGGGAATAAGGATGGAAAAATACTTTAAATATTAAGAAAAATCTAATAATTGTATGTCTAAATTTTTGTCAGTAGAAAGTTATTTACAGATGATGATTTTTTCAAAATATTCTACAACCTTCTACATCTTTGTTACAAAGACAAACGTTTTCCTATAACAACTGTCGATAACTTCTTAAGAAGACATATTTCTCACTGGTCTATTTTAACAGGAAAATTTAAAAAGTGGTTGCACATTCATTGAATAAAAAGCCTTGTACAGAAGCAGAACATTTTGTGGCGGCATAAAGTGGTGTCACCGTATGCAAAATAAATATAAATACATGCAATATTATGAAACAATGTGATTAAGCAAAAAATCCCCATCAATTTATTGCATTAGATAAATTATATACTTTTAAATTTTGTATGGAGGAGAAGCATGGGACAGGAAATTCCGTAGTTAAAGCATTGTTATCATCACTATGGAAACCAGCTTTTTCTACAAAGTATGCCAAGAGATCCTTCTAAATTATAATTAGAAATCTGGAAGATCAGATAAAATGAAGACAAATAAATCGGTATTAACATCTGCATTTTGGATTCCACCAAACAGTAAACTGAAACTATTCACAGAAGATGAAAAGTAGATTCCATTAGTAATTAGGAGTGCTTTTATTCAGTATCATCGAATAAATCATTTTATTATAAAATTTTCGTCACTCATCTGTGTAAATTCGGAATATGTTCTCATTAAATTTAACTATACAGGCCAAAATTTTCATGACCTATAAATTAGCTGATAATAAACTTGTATTCAACATGCTCAATCAAGTATATTTTGTTGAAAGTAGAAACAACAACTGCTCACTATTTTCATTGGTAAAACTTTAAAATGTTGAAAGCTAATTCAACTAGCCTGCTCCTTAGAAAATATCCCAAGGAGTGACACTCATGATTAAAATTTGGAAAAATTATATTAGAGAGTTTTTATTCAAATAAGATAATGATATAATACTCATATTAACCCAAGAATAAAATAAAAGGTATGTTCTAATACTTAGTTCCCTAGATTTCAGTGTCAACATTGACATATATGATAAAAAGGCAAGATATTCCATTTTTTTAGGGCAGAGTTGACAATTTTAAGATAAATGTGGTATGTTTTTGAACTTATAGATAATGATATAACACTCATATCATCACAAGTATGAAATTTGAAGTATGTTCTGATACTAAGTTACCTTGATTTCAGTGTTAGCATTGACATTTACGATAAAAAGGCACCAAGACATTCCATTTATTACAAAGTAGAGAAGATAATAGTAAGCTAAATGGCATGTTTTTGAATTTAATGTGAATCACATGGTTTCCCTATTTAAATTCTTTAAACCGTTTTGATGAGCGTGAATAATAATGCACCTGATTTTAAATAAAGACTTTGTAGAAAAAAGAAAGTTTAATTGGATAATTTTTTTTATTCTAAATATATTGCAAAAACAAAAGTTAAGTTAAATTACCTTATTTCAATAATATTTAAAAGAAAATCACACAAAATGCGCATGCTTCGAATTGTAAGCAATTTTAGAAAAAAAAATGGAGATCAGAAAAAGTTCGATGTATTGATTGCTTTAAATTAAAATAAAGAGTGAAATATAATGTAATTAAAATATAAATGAAATCTATTTTAACTTTTTATAATTCGCTTATTGTTTTTCTGGTTACTTATTTAAAAGATTAAGGAACTTCAAGGAGCTAAGTTCTTCCTCCATATTTCTCGATATAAGGTTACTTCCATATTTTTAGTGTCAATGCCTTCTAAATAGATTATTGATAGTTATTTTTTATTATTATTTGAATTTAATAAATAATGTTTTGCCATTTGTTAATCTCAATGTGCTTTATTTTAGAGTTGTTTAAAATCCTTACTTATTAATGTTTAATTTATTTGGTTTGAATTCTTGCCATTAATGTTTTTAAATTTAACATATATATATATATATATATATATATGACAGGATATTCCAATAAAAATGAATAGTGTGTAGTATGTATAAGACGAACAATTTTACTGGTAGATTTTAACACAACTGTTCAGTAATTCATATATTTCTACGTTTTATTTATTGATGAATTTTAAATAAGGTAATTACCATTTTCAACATCACATTTATTTTGATGAATAGAACACATTTTTATTTTAAGTTAAGAAATAAACTCTTTTAAACATTAAAATATAAAAATAGGGATGAGTTTTTTGTGTAAGGAAAAAACAATCTAATAAATGACATGGTAATCTTTAAACAGGTAGGGCAGAAAATCACTAAATACAAATAAGATAAGATTTAGCGTATCCAAATAAAACGCAAAGGCGAACCTAAAGATTTAGATTACTTCATTCGTCTTCATTAACGATAGACACTATTTAAGGATAAAATATCATTTATTTCTCTTTCCGGGACTGATATCCTTCTATTTTTTATATTTTGATATTTAGGGTAGGAAGCAAACTTATATTGCGTGGGGATCTTTATTTTATGTTGCCATTTGGAAGTGGATTCATTTTCTCGTAGCGTGAGACCTAAGCTGTCTTTTTCTCCTAGTATCAATCGTTATTTTTTTTACTGGAAAATAGTTGAACAATTATAATTATTACTGGCCTTAAAAAACCGAGAGCACAAAAGTTATCTATTAACTTTTATACGTTAAATCTTAATCTTAACAATAATTTAGTATTTTTACTAAAAAAGTAATGATTATTAAAAGTGTACACTAAATGTCCAACGAATAAGTAAACCTAAATTATAATACTTGATTTGTAATGAAATGCATTTCCTGGAAAATATTCATTTATTTCAGTTAATGAATTGCTGCTAATGTTATTTTTGAATTTTCAATTTCATATTTTTTGGTACTTTTGACATCAAAACAAAATTCTCGAAATAGAACACAACTCTTAGTAGAAAAACAGAAAATATATTGATCGGATCTTAATATTATTTTTTTACACATGTGGATTCAGTGGTTTTATTTCAAATTAATGTAATTAAGTTATATTTCTTTTAAAAAATTATTTAAACTTAAAGGGTGAGAAGAAAGTTAATTTTGAGGGGGTATCTTGTCAGCAAAAATTTAAAATTAGTTTTCTTTCTTTATCTGAAAGTTTTCTTAGTTTCTGAATGATTTACGTTTACTGGTAAGAATGTAATAATTTTTATAGTAAAATTTAATACACCTTTGGCAATTAATATAATAATAAAATATCCAAACTATGATAATATAAAATATATTGAAGATAATAGTTTAATTATTGACATTAAATACAACTATTGCACAAGAAATAAGAATCGTACTAGAAACTTTCTCATTAAAATTAGACCTTGAGAAGATAAATATTGATTTAAAAATAATTGTTATATTTGGACATAAATTATTCTGTAATGCACACAAAAAATTAACTGTTTTACTTCTAAATAAATTATATATATTCTAGTAACCTTAAGATCTACAAATTATGCATTTTTGATTACAGAGAAAATAAAAAGTTAAAAGGAAGCAAAACAAATTAAAGTATGTACAAAAAGGTATTTATCTCAATATTGTACAGCCTAAACACAAAGTAATTTTAGAATAGAAAATAATTTAAGTAACTATATGTTTAATAGTCCATAAATATTTTAGCATATTTATCGCAAGATCAAATAAAGGCAGTTTCTGGTCGATGGTCTCAACTCATGCGATGATTAAGGAGCATAAAATAAGTGCATGGTTCAAAGGAAAAGTGCATAATAATTTAATGGTTGACAAAGAACAGATGACCCTTTCAGAATTCAGAGAATCTTCATAAACATTCGCAGGACATTACCCAGGAATTTCAACTCCATTCGTTTTACAGCCCCTATTTATATCGTCTAATCCGCTTAAGTGGTCTCCAGTGTTTGTTATATTTAAACCATTCCATCTTTTCCAGAATTTCGTTCGCTAAGGGGATTCTTAGAATGGATTACCATGCAGAATGTACGATTCACTCTGTTTCAGTGACTTCAAAAATTTTTTGGCATGCATCAGCTTATAGTGGAATTTAAATATGTATTTTTGTTTTAAATTTCATATAAAATTTATTAAAATTAGTTTAATTAAAAAAACATCGCAAATTTTGTAATTCTTTGAGATATTCTCAATTATATAATTAATAAATGATGAGACTAAATTTAGCATTATAAGTATGCAAATATTTTATTTATAGAGGGTTTTGGAAATAAAAAAATATAATACCACATCATTGTCATCTGAAAAATAGTTTGATTAATTTTTTTTTCATCATCAGCATCAATAAAACTTTTTTTTCTTAAAACTTACATAAAAACTGCATAAAGCATTCTAAAATGCTATTAATATAGTATTAAGAACTCTTTTATTGAATCTATTATACTCAGTTATATATTTATTACAATTTTAACTGCAATGTCATAATCAAAATTAAAATACAAGGTCAGCATCACAATATTATCATAAAAAATGCACCATTCAATTTTAAAATTTTTATCTTATGAAACATCAAATATTATAAATTATTCTTTTTATGTTTGAAATTTTAATGTGTTAACTGCAAATAATGATAAATTTTATAATTTTATATTAATTTATAAAGGTATTATAAATTACATTTATAATGACAATCATAAAAACATATTCTACTATTTTCTTATATACACTGGGTAAAATTAAACAAAAAAAAGTTTTGGTGCATTTTTCATGTACTTCATTATTGTATTAATGTCCTTATCACTTGTTCTTTCATCACTGATCGTATTAGCAGGCAATTCCTACTATAACTTAAATATTTTTTTAATTAATTGATAATTACAAAGTCATGTAAGGGTATATACTTCTAATTCTAGTTTTAAATATCCAATACCGTATTTTCTTTTTATTTTCTTCGATAATTCAATGTATAAATTTTGAGAATTATATTTATTCATCCGTAAATTATAGGATAGTTTTAAATAACTGACATGCATGTCCTTAACTATGAAACTCATTTGATGTACCAATTACTTCATCAGTAATATTTTCATGAAATACATTTATATCATTTGTTTATAAAAAGAATTTGATAATATTTTTACATATGAACATATGAATTTCTCTTTTCTTTGTTGATAATTGCAATGCCCGCTAATAGAGAAATTTCGTTTATTATATAGTTATATTTTGTTCAAAATTAAAGTATTTCATTTTTTTAAACTTCGAGAAGGTGAGAAATTGATCGTTATAGTTTCAATGTTCTTGCGTTTAAATGCTTTTTGGGTAAAAAGATCCTGTTATTTCTCCTTATAAAATTATTTTATATTTCTCATTACGAATTTAGCTTTTAATCCCTCATATGAGCATTAAAAATGACTTTTCGGAAATTCCATCACAATTCATGTTCTTGCATTCTTTTTGTTTTTCTTTGAGATGTAATCCAAATTCATTTACAAATTTAAAGGTAAATCAAAATGAAATAATCTTAAAAATGATTTAGCTCTTTCATAGTAATAATAAAGTTAATGAAAATATATGCATTAATATTATTATATTCTTCATTGTAATAAAATGAAATTTATTCATAATAAATAATTACTAAATTTCTCCATTTATGAATGTTTATGCATGTATTAAATGTTTAAGAGAAGAAAGTTTAACAAAAATCTTTAACATTTTCCCATTTTGAAGCAGAATTCAAGAATACTGTTTCCAATATGAAATTTTTTTCATAAATATTTTCTTTGTGTTTCATCAATTATATCAAATATGAAAATTAATGATTTTCAGTGTATTTAAGAGATATAAATAAGTTTATATCAATCAAAAATTAATTTTAGACAAGTAGTTACTCATTTTAATAAATATTTTGTTTTCATATCTTGTGTGTTTTGCTTATTGAAATCACTATCATAAAATACATTCATTTTCTTAAGCATTTCTCTCTGCAAAACAAAACATTTTAGATATGTGTCTTGAAATTTTAATCTGAACATTTTATCATCATTATTTTAATATATTAAATGATATATATATATATATATATATATATATATATATATATATATATATATATATATATATATATATATATATATATATATATATATATATATATATATATATATATATATATATATATATATATATATATATATATATATATATATATAAATATATATATATATATATATATATATATATATATATATATATATATATATATATATATATATATATATATATATATATATATATATATATATATATATGTATATATATATATATATATATATATATATATATATATATATATATATATATATATATATATATATATATATATATATATATATATATATATATATATATATATATATATATATATATATATATATATATATGTATATATATATATATATATATATATATATATATATATATATATATATATATATATATATATATATATATATATATGTATATATATATATATATATATATATATATATATATATATATATATATATATATATATATATATATATATATATATATATATATATATATATATATATATATATATATATATATCGTCTGTTGTCTATGTTAATACAAATATATTCATATATGCATTCTGGAATGGTATAATATACATTTCAATGGCTCACTATTTATACAAGATATCTCACATTTCATTGCTACGGTTTATACTATTATTTAAAACTTCCTAAAATTTTTAAGCTATTTAAATTATTCTATTCGATAAAAGAGATTATTATTTATTAGCAATTCTTTTACTATGCAGTCTTAAGTTGAAAGACCATGTGAAATGGTAATGATGTAAATGAATATAAATGATAATTTATTCGTAGTTTTATAAGAAACTCTTTTTCTTTCATTTTCTTCAACATAAAATACAATACTCTTATTCAAATTACTTTTACAGATAATTCCTATTGGAAAAAATAAAATCCGAGGCTCTAATATATACTCTCACTTTCTTTCATTTTTTTCCCTCTGCTTTAAATTTCAAAATGTTGAATGTGAAATTAGAAAATATAAAAAAGAAAATTTTTTTATTCACGTTTTTGGAATATTCTGGCCATTTATCGAAATTTTTAAAATACCTTTTGCTAAAAGTGCAAGTGCATTTTTATAAACAGATTGTAAATTTATATGTACATAAAAATATCGATAAAAAATGTTATTATACATATTTTAAATTTTTCTATAAATAAATTATTCTTTTCTGTTTTATTGATTCCATTGCTTAAAATGTCATCAGCTGAACTACTTTTCTAAAATTGAATTAATATATATTAAGGTTAATGAAAATGTTGATACATAACTATTATAAATAATTATAATAGTTTTTTTCATTAGTATATAACACAGGGAATATGGTAGATTAGATTCTATAAATTATAATTAACTAATTTATAATTTAAATTTTTCCCGAGAACATATTAAAAATATCTAAAAATCAAATATTTTGCAAGTTTGATATGACATAATGAGAAATTATAAATGAAATTGAAATTTAGAATTCAATAAATTATTTAAATATTAAATAAATAAACGGTGCATAATTATATTAAAAGAATAAAAAATACGAAAGTTGTTCGCTTTAATAAGTAAATCAATTGAGATTAAATATGTAAAAATGTAAAATGGAATGAATTTCAGAAAAAGGGCCATTTTTGCATCGAAAAATAAATAGATGTCAGAGAAAAATCCTTTATCTAATATAAAAGCGAACGGCTTATGTGATTTGAGAAATGATAGTTATTATCCTAATAATAATTTCGAAAATATAAAATATCATGAAATAAAAAAATGAAAATAGTGAAAATATAATTCCCAAATGAAAATGCAGCATAGAATTTGCTTATAAATGAATATTTGAAAATATATAACATTTTGATGGTTATAGACAACAAAAAATAAAGATCGTAACAAGAAATGAAACTGCAGGAAATAAATGTTTTTTGCAAGGAATGAAAAATCCAATTGCATATTTTCCAATGAAAATGAATTCAGAAAGGCTGTAAAATAATAAAAATATAAATTATATTGTGATATATATATATATATATATATATATATATATATATATATATATATATATATATATACATATATATATATATATATATATATATATATATATATATATATATATATATATATATATATATATATATATATATATATATATATATATATATATATATATTTTTTGATTTTTGTAAAGAATATAAATATGCAAAAATGATCCAGGTATAAACAAAGAATCAAATTCATTTTTATAGTTATCTTAATAACTCTGATGTCAACGCTTATTTCGTTAAATTAGGTAGAACTACATTTAAAAATATTGGATCTGTAAAGTTTTAACTATTTTTATCTATTTTTTGGGAAACGTAAAAGTTTATGCCTACATATTAAATAAAACTGTGAGATAAAATTACCTATTTTTAAATGATGAAGTAAATGTATTATTAGAGAAAAATCATCTTAAATTTCGCCAAATAATATTAGAAAACATATTTTGTTCGTCTTATTGCTTTAAAAATATTAAATGAAAACAAACATATTATATTTTATTTTATTTTCATTAAAAACTTATAAGTAAAATTCAGACTACTAAAATACCAAAAAAAATTATCAATATGTTTTTTCATAAAAATATCTAAGAAATATATTTTGTATAAAAGAAAATACCAGTAAAATAAAGTATATATTGCAAGTAATTTCAAATACCAATAAGAAATTTTAATTTTGTTTCTTATTTGTGAGCCAAAATGTTTGAATTCCAGATGTTGAGTATTAACTTCCCTACTAAATTTATTCAGAATTAATCTTAAACATGTATTTATTGTTAATTCACATAATAGAGAAAATTGCAATATTTTACGATAATATTTTTCAATGCTGAAAAAGGAACATATTTGTTCTTCATTTTTTTTTTCAAAGCGTGTTTCCATAATTTAGATATTTAGTAAGAAAACGCAATATTTATTTTCATAATATATATTTTTTAAGTCTTTCCACTTGTTTTTAAATTATGTTTTGCAAGTTTTAACCAGTTCTCATTTAAAATGTTGAATTTCTTTGTTCAATTAATCACAATTAGTGAAGTGAAAATTTTATTTGAAAAGTACTGACCAGTAAATTTAATACTTTTTTAAATAATATATAATCTAAATAAGGAAGTTACACATATTTCCTTGCAATGCATTAAATTTTCTTTGTCTGTTATATGAAACTTTATCTTATAAAGGAAACTTGTTATCACCATCATATACACAGGTTGTTTGTCAAAAGTTAACACAATTTTTGGAAATCATAACGGTACTAACTTACTCACTCCTGTTCTATAAATTATTATTCAAACTTAACACTCAATAAAAAATTAATTGATTTGCTTTAACTTTATTAAAAATAGTGTTTTCTTTAACTATACCATTATATATATAGATATTATAAAATAGTAGACTTTTTTGTTTAAATTTATTTTTTATTATTTATTGAGACTATATATATTAAAATTTTTTTTTAAATTGTAGCTTTAGTCTATATTTATATTTACATTACCGTTGTCTATGTCTATCTATAAGTAAATTCATATTACTGTTATCAATGGCAAAACATATAGGAACTTACTTTAATTTTCGATTTAATAAAAAAATAATCTTGATATATTGTAGTCTTTAATACAATAAGACTTTAAAATTGCCACTTTATTAAGTCGATGTTACTCGTACAGGATTTATATTCCAGAAATTATATCTATGTTATGAAAATCATCATAACAATCATGAAGCAAACTGATATTCTTATCGCAACTGTGCAAAACAGAGTAACGGTAACAGAAAAACCTACAGTGGGTTTAAAAATGTATAATTTTTTAACAAGTTTTCTCATAAAAATTACATTAGAGTGTATTAAGTTTCCCGGGTAAAATTTGAACTCTTAAAATAAATATATAAAATTTTTAGCCTGATTGAAATAAGTTTGAATCTTTGATAGAAATTCATATATAATTTGCCAGAATTGTGGTTTGTCATCTGGCAGACTAACTTCCCCTGTTATTTCAGATTAACTTATGTCTATGATAATCAAACGATGGATTTAAGAAAAACATGCAAAACACTTGGCTGAATCACAGCAAATAGCTACTAATTTCGGAAAAGAAGTAAGATATATTGTATATATATATATATATATATATATATATATATATATATATATATATATATATATATATATATATATATATATATATATATATATATATATATATATATATATATATATATATATATATATGTCAGGGTATACACATCTTACCGAGTTATACAAATGATGGGAAATGCGCAGCTCTCCAGCGTACGTAGAATAAGATATAAAATGAGAAATCGACAGAGTGGGTAGTACTAGCATCTTTAATTCTGCTTAGATAATATTCGTTCATGCTTTGTTCTTATCGCAAAGAACGCCTGTAATTTCAGAGAATGCTTGAACATCGTCGACGAAGTTTATGAAAGACATGGTGATTGGACTTAAAAAGGCAGTTTAGCCTTTACTGCAAATCGCAGAAACCTGCACACGTCCACAATGGACCGGCTGTAGCGAAGATATTTGAAATAAGGAATTTTGGAATGTTTGCATGTTGCCGGTGCAGCCTAAGTGAGGTGAGTACGCATGGGAGGCATTAATGGCTCCGAAAAGCATGTCTCCCAAAATTCTGCAACGTGCGCAAAACACTCTTAATGCTACCATACGAAACAAAACAATTTACCAATGATTCGTTGTTAGTGGCCTATTCACATGACGTCTGTTAAGATAACAGCCATTGACCCCACATCATTGATGCCAACGCATGCAATGGTGCCGCATTAGAGGATGTAGATGAAGGAGTAGCACAGGATCGTATTCTGAAATGAGTTACGCTTATGAATTTTAAATGATAGCCGGCACGTACGAGCGTTGACGTGGAGACAGGTCCAGTCCTGCCTCAATTGTGGAACACCCCACCACAAAACAACGCTTCATCATAGTTTGGAGAGTGATTGCGTTTGTTTCCAGATAAAATCTAGTCGTATTCATGGCCCTATAACAGCCCAGTATTACGTGGATGATGTGCTACTGCTGGTGATACTTCCTTGCTTAAAGGGTGTGTCCAATACCTTTTATCACCAGGATAACGATTGACCGCACATAGCGTGCATCAGTGTCTAGACCCTGCAAGTTGTACAATTACTTCCCTGGTAAACTTGCACCTCACTTTTTGAACACACAGTGATGCTACAACTTACTGACCTGACAATGTTCGTGCTTTGTATTATGCATATCATTTTAAAATACAGACCACTTACTGTTCATTGTTGTCTCTCTCTGTTCGTAGAGTTTCGTCACTTTTATATATATATATATATATATATATATATATATATATATATATATATATATATATATATATATATATATATATATATATATATATATATATATATATATATATATATATATATATATATATTAGAAGCAGAAGTAAATGAAATTGATATTATGAAAGTTTAATTAATTAATAATACGAAAATATTTACAATTAGAATAATATTTTTTTTCAAAATATAAAAATTTAAAACAGCGGCAAATAGGTCTTTCATGCTGAAGTTATTGAAGATTTCATTTACATATATAGTTCAAGTCAGTAAAAATGTCAAATGATTTAAATAAAGTACTGATGATCTGAATAAATTAACTAATTAACAAGGATGTGATAATAATTAATTGTAATTTGTTGGTCATGAGACTAAAGTCAATTGTAGAAATTACGCATTGACAACTGTGATATTGTGTACTCAATGTCTTAGTAAATAAACTAGTTGAAATTTAATCAAATAAGAGTCGTGATTTATTTCCTGTGAAAAGCGATTTACTAATTCAGAAAATGATGAGCAATTTTTCACAAATGTTAACGTCAGATTCTGGAAAATCAATTAAGATAAGTGGCATTGAGGTATCCTGAATATGGAATTATGCTAGTGGAAGACAATAAATGGATTTTATATAATTAAAGTAAACGTGTTCATTTTATTTTAATGATAGTATTAATGACAACATTATGCTCTAATATTATGTGCAGATGAATAATATCAAAATGTTTATAAATGTTTGCAATGCATATTTTAGATACTTATGATCTAGAACTATTTTTACAATACATGTTACAGGTATATTTGTAACAAGTATAAAAAGAATTGTTTTAATAAGAGAAATTTACATAAATAACTGAAAGTCTAATGTATAAATTGAATACTAAGGTCAGAAGAGTTAAGAAATATAATAAATATATTTGCTGCAGTGTATGACTATAACAACTAAATGGCAAACACACACACTAAATATATATATATATATATATATATATATATATATATATATATATATATATATATATATATATATATATATATATATATATATATATATATATATATATATATATATATATATATATATATATATATATATATATATATATATATACACAATATATATAATTCAGGTTTATTATTTTCTTCGATTTTACTATACGAATATATAATTTCCAGTTTATTTTAATGATCTTATATTAGAGCTCCCCTGTTATTTATTTAGATAACTCTTAGATTTGAGTATATTATATATGAGTTTGAATGAGAGGTATTTCATTATTCGTATGTCAATGGCTATAGAGATATAATTAATATACTTACCAATTCTATATGACACTCATATTTTTAAAAATTTGTTGTATAGTGAACATATTAAACATCTTTCTTTGGGATTTAGATATAAGAATTAGAATAGATTATATTTTCCTAATAATTTATGTTATAATATTATTTCATTTAAAGTATTTTAAGTTTTATATATTTCTTCTTTAACATATAAAATTCCTCTTGCTTCTTAATTCACTCTATCGTTATTATTGTACTGAATTTAATTTATTTTTCTAGTTCTTGATGGGTAAAATTATCTTGTTAAATTTTGTGAAAATACTTATTTATTAATGTATATAATTAAAATTATCAAGAACTTTCTGTGCTGGAATATAATATATATATTCTTAAAATATTCTTAAATAATTTATAATATGTAAGTTTTCAATAAGTAATCTGAAGGAAATCATTAACTAAGAAAATTTATATGAAAATAAGAATCTGCGGAAAAATATCAATTCTGCGGTAAAATAATATTTAAATATTTATATAGAATTGATGAAAATTATCTTTCGGACAGCAATAGCAATATTTTGATCATAAAACAGTGATACATAGAAAATATTGAAAAATAAAAGTAATTACTGCAGTAAAATATTACGTTTTTTATTAAAAATTGCATTGATGCTGTAAGAACAAACCTTTAAAAAATTTTTCCGAGATTTGTAATAAAATGCTAAAAAAATTTACAAAGTTCTTCTGATTTTAAAAAAAATTTACTAATAATTTTATTGCGGAAATTTACTGTACATATTTATATAAATATATTCAAATTAAAATCCCAAAAATATTAACTTTCTTAGAAGTACATATCATTCTTAAAAAACATTGTCAATTCAGTAGAATACTCAAAGGTTATGCAAATTTTAAAATAATTTTTTTTATTATAGTATATATTGATATGGTAATTTTTAACGAATTCTGTACATTAGATAGAAAAAAATTCATAAATTTTATAGGAATATCCTTAAACAAACTTATTTGTTGATAGGCTTTGAAAAATACTTAAAAACATATAAGGTTTTAGCTAAAATCCTATGAATACCAGAAATTTTCATCAAGATTATGCAAAATTTATTTCAAAGTGAAGCTTACTGTTACATTTTCTAAAGCTCTTAAGGTTGATACCAGCTTTTGTTCGCTTCACGGAATGTAAATCCATGAAACCTTCAGCAATGCTGATAATAATTAATGATTTCAGTGGTATATTTTAACTATGTTGAATATTTTTATTTGTTAAAACATAACTTATCTGAGTTGAATCAAAATAAAATTAAGTATATCATTCTATACTCATGTTTTCTCAAATATATATTTTAGCAATTTAGCTTAATTTTTACTATACAAAATATATAATATTTTCAAATAATAACTGAGAAAATGTTTTAAAGAAAAATTAATTATCCTTTCTACTTTTTCTTTTAGAAAACGGAAAAGACATTTAAAACAATAAGGAAAGTAAATTACATTTGTTATGGTTTTAAAATTAATAATATCTTTAAGATCTGCGGTATTTATGTCGAAATAATTTTATCTATAATTTTCGTTTTTGACTCACCTGCGTTGCTGTTTCCACTTCTAGATTTCACAATCAAAATAATGATTATAGCTAGAACTACAAGTGCGCCTACTAAACCCATAAGAACTAGAAGAACAGCGCTTATAGCAATTGTAGGTTCATCACCTATAATAACAAAGTTTTGAGTAATTAATAAATTTCTTTATGCATTAATATCAAAAGGTATTTATGCATTTATACTTAAAAGAGGTTAAATAATATAAAATTAAATATGTATTTTTTTTAATATTTGAAAATACATGGCTCGTAAAAAAACAACTTGATCTGAAGATTGATTCAATTTTGTTTGGCATTTGGACAACTAATGACACTTGGACAAGCCAAGCTAGCGATGCCTTGGCTATGCAAATTTAAGTCAATTGGGAGCGTCTTTCATTTAAGCAGAGCACCATGAATGTGAAAGTACGACTTTAGCTCTTCAAATACTCCGATAGATGGCAGTACCAGAAGATAAATTTTGTTTTGAGTTCGTTATTGACGTGGCTCTTTTAAACGGCAATGCATATCAAATATTATGCATTTCAATCATGTTTCTAACATGTAATTTATGTTTGTGAACAATATCTTTTATCAAAAAACACCAAATCTTTTGATGCGATGATGATAAAGAAGCACACGTTTAATTTCTAAGTACATTATGATCTATTTTGTTCTTTATGATAGTGAATTCAATTCTAAATAAATGATCTGAAAGAAAATGTACTGAATGATAGTAATTAAAAAGTATTTTTGTAGTTCTAAGAAAATTCCTTAAATTTAATTAATTAATATATTGTAATTTTTATCGATGAATTTAAGCAAATTAAATAATTTAATATTTAAATTTATTAAGTACTAAAAATTTCTGATTTTTTGTTCTATAAGAACAAAGATTCTGTAGAATAATTATATCTTGTTGCGTTTATACGCAAAAATTTATTTCTAAACTTATTTTTTTTTAGTTTTTGTAAAATATTTCTCAATTTACTATATACATATGGTACAAAGAGAAACAATATTTGAATGGAACAACATTATTTTTTCAACATGAGGAATTAAATAAACTATAATATATACTTTTAGCTTCCATAGATGTTTTGTGAAATAGTTTCAGAAAATAAAGTATTGTTTATGTAAATGGTAACTAAAAATGTGCTTCATGTATAATAAATGTATATACAGCAGTCTTTTACAAAATGAAACATATTGTTGTTATGGCAAAGAATACATACACTTTTGATAGAGATTACTATCTTGTTTACATAATGATAACTGTTAAACAAATGTCTTTTATTTTATACGGATTTCTACTGTATCTCTCGTAAAATGCAATATACCATCTGTATAAAAGAAACATTTTTTTGTGCAGCATCTACTAAAGCCAGTATGATGAATATTTCAGAGTTTTAAACTCCCAGGAGAAGAAAGTAAATGCTTTGGAAGAATGCCGAAACTTTTCCATATACTTACCAAAAGAAAGCAGCAAAGATCGAAAATGCTTTTTGTTTTATTAAATGTTATATTTCGATACTCAAAAAAAAAAAAAAAGAATTATGATGAAATGACCTACATAATATTTTTGTAAAAACAATTATTTTACAAATAATTTTAATCAAATGAAAATGAGGAGTTTTATTATGGCTAATTAATGTATAAGTTTATGAATATTGTATAATCTTAGCTTAAAATAAATTCGTAATAAACGCTACTTCTACTTCGAATTTCAACAGAAAATATATTTTATAACTTTTATATTACTAACGAGATATGCAAATTTGTGTGATTTTAATTACATTTTCCTATTAAGTTACTTATCTTTTAATTGACTTTTTTCTTAACATGATATCTACATTTCTAAGTTCAACGGTTATTTCATGTTAAATAACAAGGAAATTTGTTAAGTAGTTTTCTTATAAAGATCAAAATTGTTAATTACTTTTTTGGTAATTTCGCTACATTATAGGATAGTAAAAAATAATATTCGTATATTATAGTGAATTGTCAAATATAATTGAATACAAGGGATAATATGTTACTGGATTAAATCTCTATACTAATCAATATTGTTTTAAGAATGTAAAGAACATCAATAGGAGTAAAGTACTGTACAGACATTTATTGTAAAACATCTAGCAATCCATTATTTAACATATTGATTCTAAATGAGAAATATTTTAATATGAATTAAATTTGAGATTATTTTTGAGCTAATTAATTACTATTTTGGAATAAAATAATATTGGATGGAATTTTTTTTTCATGATTTAAATTAAAAATATTAAAATTTAGTTATTCTGGTGCATATTTCATTTCTTTACAAATCAAATAAGCATATTGCATTTGAATTGTAAATTATTTATATAACTGTTATGATAATTACGTTAATTCATACTAAAATGAATCTTTTTACATTATTTACACATCAAGATAATATAAAAAACAGAATAGTTGACTGTTTTGTGTAAATTTCCATAGAAAATTCCATCTTGTTTGAAGACCACTTGTTTTAAAAATTAAATCTGAGAGATATAATGTCAACATAAAAATCGAGTTATCATGTTTTCCACACATTTACAACATAAGTATCAAGCTATGATATGAATTTGCAAAGAAAATTTAAATTTTTTATTTTAATAGAAATCATATATATGTGTTTTTGTTTGCTAATTTTGAGAAATCAGATTTCATGTAAGAGGGGATATAAAATAGTTCAAAGCTTCCTCATAAGTTTTAAAGTTATAAATCCTTTTTATCAAATATGTGTAACTTATTTATCAAATGTAACTCTCATACAACATGATGTTTACTGTTCATAATTTTGAAAATCCAAAATAATGAAACTATTCTTAAAAAAAGTAAAGACAAGGCATTCAAAGGCGTATATGTCACCAAATGGGGAAACATATAGAAAAGAAATTTACTTATCATAATAAAATTCATCGTTTACATTGAGAGAATGTTAAAAAGTTGAGAAAATAATTGATATGTATCTATTTATCTATATCTCTCTCTCTCTCTCTCTCTCTCTCTCTATATATATATATATATATATATATATTTATTTATTTATTTTTTTATTTATTTATTGTAATAAATTGTGCAAGAATATCATTGTAGCTACAATGATATTCTTGCACAATTTATTATCCTATTAATATATGAATAAATACATGATTAAGGTAGCATTGACAATGTATATAATGCTACGGAAGTTAAATAGCAAAAAAATAATTCTTTATTCATTTGACATCAAAACGTACTTTGTTAATTTTATCAATCACCATTTGGTACATTGGACGAAGCTATAAATGCTTTAATGGTGAAAGTATTGATGGATAAACGGTGTTCATGATGTTAAATTTCATCAGTGGATGAGTGGAATGAGAGGTTTCTCGTTAATGATTTTTGTACAAAAGTCTTTCTTGTATTTCACACATAATAATCAAGTTCATTGATAGGGAAGGTTACTTTACATTTTATTTTATCTTAGTTACCCTATATTTTGCTGAATAAAAAAGAATTTAACACGTTAATTAAAACATAATATTTCATTTTATTAAATTAAAATGATTAGCTAATGACTTAATTTACAGTTGATAGATTTAATTTGTCGTAAAGAGTTTCCTTTTTTAAATGTTTTTTAAGGAATTTAAGTTTAATGAAGCTTTGTGTGTGATCAATTTTTATAGTATATATAATTGTTAATAACACAGATGTAAGCATATAATATTAATAATAGATAAAAGTGTTATAATAGACGCTCCACATTAAAAACAGTAGATCTTTAAAACGATATTATTGGCAAAATTTTATAAGTCGAGATAAAATTTAAAAACTATTTTTATGTAGTTTTCTACAATAGATATTATCAAAAGGTGAAATTATTAATAATATACTTTTATTATAATTCTTTAATAACATGATGTTCATTTAGTCATTGTACTAAAATCAATATTATTTATTACATATATTTTTATTCATAAACATAAAGTAATTGATCTTTTGTTAGAAAAATTAAATATCTGACGAATGAAATACATATGTTTTAACTGCACTCTCTCTCTCTCTCTCTCTCACACACACACACACACACACACACACACACACACACACACACACACACACACACATATATATATATATATATATATATGTAATACGATTAAATAATATTTTTTTTCTGTTCAGGTAAAATAAAATATTAATCGTGAAGCTGTTTTATTCTTAAAATTTATATTTCACTTAAAATAGAAAATGCAATTGAATATTTAGGTATTTTTATATTTTTAAATGCGGTCTGTGTGATTAGTTAATAATCACTCGAAACAGGAATAAATTTGAAAGAATCATACAGTTATGATCGAGTTACGTATAAGTTAAAATTTTATAAAGCTGCGATATATTTTGGTCAAATATAAAGGGTGTAAAACACATAAAATCTTTAAAATTTCGTGGAATTTCCTTAGTTGAAATTAATAAATTCTGAAACATTTCATAATGTCTCTTAACTCAAACTGCATAAGGTTTACATAAGGTTTTTGTTACCATAAAAGACTCATCAATATATTTCATTAAAAGCTAAATTAAAAGATAAAAGACATACCTAATTTGATTTTTTTCTTTATCACATGTCATAATGACACAAACAGAATTTATCCATAACTAAAATGAAATATTTATCTAACACTTGGTGTATGCACATGACAAAATATTTGAAAATCGCCTTAGCGTTTATCATGCATAGAATGCATTTTACGATTTTATTTATTTTCCAGTATAACTGAACATTAATTATTTAATATTTGTGAATTAAGGAAAGAATTATTGGAGCATCATTCGTAAGAGGAAACCAACAAGTGAATTTTAAATTACAGGACATTAACAACAAAGAGGCTTAAAAATGCTTAAGTAAATATTTAGAAAAAGTCCAGATAAAATATTATTTAAATCTTTGTTTTAATAATAGAATCAATTACAAAAATAAAACCTAGTAGTCTATGTATCGTTAGCACGTTTGAAAAAATGAAGCTACAAAACAATGATGCAAAAAACACTAATTTATAGGTAGAATAGTTTCTTAAAAATTTTTGGAAAGTGAAAAATGTGAAGTTAATATTCTGTTTTCATATCTTTTGGAATTAGAATTATGGCGTGTATGATATAATCTATTTGTCTAAAATGTTCTAATAAACTTTTAAGTAATAAAAAACTGCTTAAAATAATTAAGGAATATCTTAAGTATTTTATAAAATAACGCTATAAGCAATTTTCTTTACATGAAATGCGAGAAGGACAATACAACTGTAATTTTTTTTTATTTTAAAACTTTGCATTATAAAAACTGTGAGTTTAACGTCGAAGAAGATTGTTTTGCGGCAGAATGTGAGATTTGTTTTTAAACATAAAGTAAGACAAAACGGAAAAGAATGGTCGACATTAAGTAGGCTCTTTGTTTTGATGAGTGCAATTTATCAGCAAAATCATTTAACATAATTAGAGTTGCTTGGAGAGTTGTCGTATAGTCAGAGAAAAGCCAAATACAATCCAAAGTACCAGAAGAAAATGGAGCTTCATAAAAATTATTTCTAAGATGTGGTGCCGTGATATGAAAAATGCATGGCAAAGATCAGGACATGGCCAGAAAAACTCAGCAACTCCCAATGAATACTAGTACTTAATATTAATGACTTGAAGATACAGAAACGTGTTTCATACTCTTCTTCTTCAATAACACCTAGAATACTAGAACCATAGTTTTTGACACAAACTGTCAAAATCCACTTTCACTTTGTAGCGCTGTATACTTTCTGACCAATGGTGCGTATCACGGTAAAACCTAAGGCAGTCCGCAAATTCGTAGATGATCGCATGAGACTTGTCTCGTAAGACAAGCTGCGCATCTCGCAAGAATCGCATCAAACTAAATGACGTCATGGATGTCTTAGTTACGTCAAAAAAGGGGTGGAACTCTAGACGATTTTTGGTTTCAAGCAGGTTCGAAATATCTGGCAACATTTCGCGATAAAATTCCATGACGTCTGATACAACGTTTTAGCAACGTCCACTAAGACATCGACTAGATCGCATTTGTCTACTATAAGACGGCGTCTTATTCGGATTGTCTACCAAATTTGCGGGCTGTCTAAGACACCACCGTGCCCACATCGAGCAAGCAACAGAGCAAGAGAATCGGGAGAGAAATGAATGACACAGTATTCTTTTCTCTGATGTTTCCCATTTTTCTTAATCCTAATAATAGGCGTATTTCCATCTGGAGAGAAAGTGAAACTCAAAAAAAATCTTCTGTGGTCGAAAGTGTCCAATTTGTGGTGTAGGAGTTATATTTTGTGCTTGCATTGACATTGTTAGGAGTACTAATATATATGTCATTCGAAAAGAAGCTCTGACCGGTTGTAGATATATTGATGAATTCTTCAGACTACTTTTCCCTTAAGCTGCAGTAATGGAGATGATCTTATGCTAATGGATGGAAATTGCAGGCAATGTCGCGTTAACTTCTTCAATAATTCATTGATTTCCTTTTGAAAGAAAAAATCATACGAGTAGAAAGAGCATCTAGTTTTTTTGACGAAAACCCAAAAAAGCATATTTTTGACATTCTAGACAAACAAGTTGTTAGACGCTTACCATCTCCACAAACTCTCCAAGAACTGGAAATAGCTCTTCTGGTGATGTGACATAGAATACCTTTGGCACTTATTACTCAGCCTTATTTACTCGATGTCTGAAAAGTGTTCACAGTTGCTGCACATCTGGAAATGCGTAAGTCCAGATGTGCAGCTAAAATATAACTTTAATATATTTTAGCTGCACATCTGGACTTACGCATAAACTAAACTTTAAATAACTTTTAATTTTATAAAACTAAAAATACTTTCATTTAAGAAAACACCTTTCTTTATTTGTTTTTCTCTTATGCAAAAATTGTATTTTTTCTTTTCGTTATCAAATGCTCAATAAAGTGTATTTTTTTTGTTAAAAATGTGATTTTTATCTTGTATAGCTTATTCTAATTGTCAATAATGTATCATAACATATCAATAAACCTAATAATTCTCTAGATACCATATCAACCCGCAACATTAATATTGCCGACCTGGCAGCCGAATGGTTAGCGCTCTTACCTTTGGTTCGTGGGTTTGAATCCCACCTTAGGTATGGATTTTTGTAGTGGTTCGGAATCCACTTTAAGCCGTAGGTGCCAGTCTAATTAGCCCTCGTGTGCATAAAATGACCGTTGAGTGTCAAACAAACCAAGCAACATTAATACTCTTTTGAAGTTTTGAGAAGCGTATTTTGAAACAATTTAACTCAAAAAGTCATTGATAGTTTTTACTTTGGGTGCGTACATTTGCTTAGAAAAATATTGACTCATTAAAATTAATTTTTTTTAAATATTTTGGATTTGATAAGCATTTGTTTCACGATTAATATATTCTTCACTCAATAGTTATGCCGGAAATAATTTTAGCATTACTTGTGTTTATATAGAATTGAATCAATGGATGCTTTCTTTATATGGTATTACAATGTTCATTTGAAGAAATAATCTGAAACAAGAATTCAATTTTTGGTTTAGTTTCAAATAACATGTATTAATTAGTTTATTCTCCAGTCTGCAAATCAAATAAATACACTATTTTTTAAATTAATAATTAACTGTTATAGAAATGACTTATTTACAAATAATTAAGAGTAAATATGCGAAATTATTCATTTAAAGTTTTCTTTTTTTTTAGTAACTAGCAATATAAGTTACATATTTGTATCTGTTTATTTGGAAATGCATATATATTTGTATACATATATATTTTATTAATTAATTATTATTACTGTAATAAGGAGGATTCGTATGAAAACGATTTAAAATAGGCATTATTTATTGATTCTTCAATTTGTTAATTTAATTTACTATGTTTAACAAGCTTTAAATAACTATATCTATTTCCTGATAAATATTCATTGCTTATACGTTTTAGCAGCTAAGCTTAAGGAATTTTATAGAATTATATGAAGATACATTTATTTATTTAAGCAACTAGAAATATCCTAAATTTTTTATTTGTTAAAGTTAGTATAAAATATCATTAATCTTCTGAGATTCCACTCAAAACTAAAATAAAAAGTCTTTATTAATTTCTACTTTATTTGATTTAAAAAATAAGAATAAAAGCTGAACCTAATATATAAATATATTAATTGAATCAGCATTATTTCTTCATAATACACATTTTATTACAAGAAAGAAGATAAATCCATGCTTTAATTATACGCGTCTTCTACTTTTATTACATAGCAGTAATAAATTAAGTAACTTTGTATATGGACCATTGATTTAAGTAAAGAACAATATCTATTCATCATGTAATATACTTTTTCTCAACAGTAATACATTCTTAATTTTATGTAACTAGTTTAGAAAGTAATGTAGAAAATTCTGAGATCAGATTTACTGTACGGTCACCCTTGGCGCCGTTTTTGGGATGCCAAATTTAGGGAACATTTTTACTGGAAACCCGGCAAACTGGTATTTTGGCAACCTTATTTGTCATTAATTTCTCATGAATATTTACCGATTTAAATTCATTAATTTAAAATTTAATAATTTTATAGATAATTTAACATATCAGTTTTATTATTTTACCATTGATGTTTGAAATCTATTAATCTGCGTTTTTTATTAATTTTGTAAAATTAGTTGAGCATATTGTTAGACACCAACAATGTATGAAATATTTGTGACCATTTCAGCCATTTTCCTCTCGCCGTTTTTCTCGATCGGAAATTCGTCAAACGGTTACCCTTGGCGAATATTTGAAAATCTCGCCAAGAGTTTCAGATTGAATTCATGTAAAAATAAAAATAACATGTTCAGATTTCTGTGAGTAATTTGTTAGCAATAACTTAAAATACAGTTTGCTGGCAACCAATCTTCAATGTGACTCTCAACATAGAAAATCTCTGCGTATGATACAAATAACCTTAACTGTGGCTAACAATTTTAACGAACGAATAAGTAAACATGAATATTGTAAAAATGATTCAATGATAATAGCTTACGTGCATTGATAGAGAGATGAAATATCGATGAATATTAATAAGTCCCATCGATGTGTTTTTTCGATATAACATATACTCTCAAAATATTACGAAAATTAATTTTTATAAATAAAAAAAACATTTTTAAGAAAACATTGTTAATGAAAAATACATGCCCACTAAGAAAGTGACAGTTCTATATATCTAATCTGCATTAATTTCATTTTTCCGCGAATGTCAAATATTACTAAATAATTGAGTAGTTTTATGAGAAATTCATGTTCATAAGTTGTTATTTTTGATATACAAATTAAGCACTTGAAAAATAATTTTGAATTACATTTTAAGTATTTCACCTTTTTGAAAATGAGGTTAAGAATATTTTATTATTTAATAACATTAAATTGAAGCTTTTTTAAATGAAAATATTGTAGTTACATTGAATTATTCTGCATTTCGCTTAATTTCTCTCAATTGTTATTTTAGTTGTTAGATTCCTTTTGCCTTACTAAGAAAGAACGAATTAATTTTTTTTTATTACAATGCCTGATCGCAAATAATTTCATCAGATTTGAAAGACGAAATATGCTGCATAATTTTAATATATTATTATTATATTTGATTTAAAATTGATGAAGCAAAATAAATATATTTAAAATATAATTCTTTATCAAAATATTTAATTTTTAAGATGGAATTCGGACTTCTGTTAATTAATTATTTCTGAATACATTAAAGTGAATGATGTTACTGGACACAATTATTATAGCTATCAACATTGAAAAGAGGGTATTTCTACAGTGGCAACAAGTAAGTATGACAGCAGTAAGCAAATTTACCTGCCACCTAATTAAATGCTCACACAGATTAACATTCCATAATAGTATACAACACGCGACTTTAATAGAATCATCGAGTAAAATTAATAATAAAATGTATCTCGTCCATCTAAATGAATATACCTGTTCAGGATTGCGTCAACATGTCACCTGAATTAATTATTATAATAAATTGCCTCCGTAACTTAATTTACAAACGGATCGTCTAATCGGATCGTTTGCAAGCTTCCTGCAAAATTATGCTTAGCTAAAGTTAAATCTGTTAAATAATAAAGTATGAAAGCAGTAAACGTTGAGATGATTTTAGTTGGTTTTTGAAATTTAAAAGAACATTTGGAATATATTAGAAATACATTGAAAAGGGTTCTTTTAAGAAAGACAAATTCTTTAAAGAATAATTCAGCATTTTAAAATACATATTTTTCATAAAATTGTATTTCATAATTTATTTTTACTAAGCCAAAAATAAGCTTTATTAGCAAACTATAATTTCACCACATATTTGTTAAAAATTAGTAAATATGTATTATTCATTAATATCTGCAAGTGAAATTCTAATATTTCGTTGAAAGTAATATTTTGTTAAAAGTAATAAAACTTATATGCATTTGTCAGTTTTACTCTATATTTTGCTGTAACTTTTTTTTTGGAGATTTAGATTGAGCTATTAGCACAGATTAATCAAAATGAGAAATTGATTTTTTGAAATTTCTCCATTCATTAGAAAAAATACTTTCTAAAAATTATTGCATAAATTTAAGATTTTAAAACCACCATCTTAAAAAGTCAGAAATCAAATGTTCTAAATATATTTCCCAAAATTTGCCAGAATTACTCTTTTAATGATATTCTTTTATAATACGTATTATAAAAATATTTATTTTCTCATTTTTCATTCTCAAGCATATTTACTAATTTATTTTAATATCTTTATTCGTTTTGCATAATTTATTAAAATTACTAATAATTAAAATAAGCACAATATAACTATTATCAAATTGGGAATATCATAACAGCAAGAAATATGATAACTTATTATTAAAGAAACATTTCGTGTATATAACTAAATCATTAATCAAATAAGAATATATCAACAAATGCTTAGAAAAAATATTGGGTATAGTTTTCCCATTTCTATTTATAATATATAATAGCAGTAAACCATATAAGCTATAATCAGTAAAATAAGTAATATATTTTACTGGTTCATAAATTTTGCATCATAAAAGAGTTTTCGTTAAAACTGTTGATATTGTTAGTTGCAGAAACAAGTTGTTTCAACTAAAATAATACTTTCAAAATATATAATGAATTATAAAATCGTGGCTTAAATTAAATTTAAATTTATATATTAGAATATTTAACTGGATTTTTTAAAAACAATAATAATTAATAGAAATAATCTATTTTTTGTAAAATGTTCATCTAATTTAATATTATATTCTAGTTACACGTATGTCTTTATCACCATAGCTCTACTACATAGAACATAAATAATTAGAGTTAATAATTTTCAAAAACAGAGCACGGAATTATAAGCTACTGTGTAAATAGAACCTAAAATGGGTTTCAAATATTACAAATGCAAAGCATATTTTGTGCAAAATGTATGGTTTTTAAATATGATTCATATTTTTATGAGAAAAATATTTTTGACATGGAATAGGAAAACATATGAATAAAATTCATGATAAAAATTTATGATACATGCTTTAAAAGAAAACTAAGAAATTTAATTCAAGATAACATTAATAACTACAAATTGAATGAAAGGAAATTATCAGATTTCCTTTTAAATATAAAATCAAAAGAAATTACTCAAACTAATAATTTAAATATTTCTCACGTTACCAGAAATTAAATGAATTAAATTTTGAGTATTTTAATTTCCCACACTTATATACAGAAGGTAGAGAATTCAATTTTCTTCACATCAGTATTCAGCATTAATAAATATTCAATAAGTTATTGTCGATTTCAAACTTAAGACTGTTTATTTGAATCGAAGTTACATGGGATTTAACAGAAATGACGTCAATTCTAAATTAATCCGATATAGAATAAACTTAAGTTACTTAAGTAAAAGTTTATGCCTTTGTATTAAATAATACATTTGGGGATGAAAAATATAAAATTATTGATTTTATTAGAATTTATTTTTTAATTTCTAGAGTAATTATATAATTTGGTATAAGTGCCTTGCTTTATTCTTATAACATTTATAATAATATATTTCAAATTCATTTTTTAAAATCTATCAAATATTTTTGAGTCATAAAAATCGAAAAATTGTTAAATTATTTCGTCCTGCTTCATTGAACTTGTTAAAGAAACTAGAGAATTTTATTTTTTTTAAAAGGTAAAATATCATGGTAAAATCAATTGAAAATATTAATTTATTATATAACATTCGTAATTAATAAGAAAAATTAAATTTTATCATAGATCAATTAGAAAAATATTTCAACTTTTAATTTTCTGTTCTTTACCTTTATGAAGAAATATTAGAAAGCTAAATTTATCGATAATTTTTTTTATAATTATAAAAGATTTTTTATTTAAATAAACCTTATAGTTTTTTTAGTTTAATGCAATTCTTTGTCTCATGTTTTTTTGAAAAATATTAATGTGTTCAAAAATGCAAATAATTATTTTTTGCGAAATAATACAATCTAATGAAATTAAAATATTATAAGTTATAACCTGAAAATAAAATGTTGCTTTTATAAAATACAAATTTTAAATAAAATTGTAAAATTTATTTATGACCTTCTTTAACATATGACAAAGAAATGGGTTACTTTTTTACAGAAGAAATGAAATTATATAACTCAAAATGACCAAGAACAGTAACTTTCAATTTGGTAATAAGCATTTTTGCAAATATAGTGAATAAAGCTAAATGGTATAAATGATACAGTTGGTCTAATGAAGCTTTCAATACCATTTTGTTTCACCTCATTTACATTTAACCAGTTGCATATGTTTGGTACAAAATTTAATTTAAATCTCTTTTTTCACATTTCTTCGTTAACATATAATATATTCATAAATTTTCAAATTTCAGTAACAGCTACTTCTTTATTATATTGTAAATAGCATACTTGGATTTCATTTGATGTAATAAAAGTATGAATGTTTTAAAGTTGTATAAGTCGTATGTTTATTGCTTTTATTTACATTCTTTCCCTCTGATGTGAGTTGTTTGGTTCTTTTATACTAGAACTATTATTAGTTTCTATTAAGCTATAAAGGGATTATAAACCTAAATGTAACTTTATTATCTTTATTATTAGGAAATAACAGAAGGAATAAATGGATTAGGAAAACATAGAATTACTCTCTTTATCCTCTCTTGATATGCTCATTGCATTTTTTTTACTAAAATTGTATTTATGGCAACAACATTGAAAACATCTTGATTCGAACAAAGCAAGTAAACATGTTTATAAAATTAATTTTATATTTTGTAAACACCTTCCACATTTATATATAACACAAAATGTACATTGTTGTAATCAATCGTATTAATAATTTGCTAAAATCTATGTTATAAAATATCATTTTAAGTTGAGTTGATCCTGTTACAATAAAACTTATGATAGTTTGATGTGATTTATAAATAATGATGTACATCTTACTTTATTCTTGAATGAAAGCATTTAAATTTTGAGCTTATGAATACATCCTTTATGAATGAAATAAAGTTTAAATAGTTCATATTTTAAAATAAAATTAATAAAAGTATTTCGTTTTTTGTACTTTAAGCTCTTTGTTTTAATAATTGTTATAAATTATGTGAAAAACTAAAAATAAATTAATGTAAAAAAATAATTATAAACAAATAATTCAAAACATACATTCATTGAAAGTAGTTAAAAATCATAATTTTCAAAGCAAATAAATGAATCCAAATTATATTTCAAATAAAACAAATTTACAAAAGTTGACATATAAAAAACTTTAAAAATAAAATAAAATAATGAAACAAAAGAAAAAATACATAATCTGAACATAAAAATACTGCAAATAATATAATAACAGCTCGAACTATATAATTAAAGAATTATAAATAAGTGTAAACATTCTTAAATACGTTTTTATATTAATATTTTTTACATTATTATATTTTTTACATTACTATTTAATAACTTTATAAGGAAATTTTGATTTTACTGGAATTTTATTTTTAAGATTTAATTTACCAAAGCTTTTTGTATGTGATTTTTGTTGTTGTTGCTCAAAACTCCTTTTAGGCGTACAAGAGCTTATTAATCCGGGGTACTACAGTTTAAAGTGGATTCCCTATCACTACAATCATTAAAAATCAAGGCTTGCTAAATAGAAGGCAAGGGCACAATCCACATTCACCTACAAGCTCGGAATATCAGTTTTGTATAAAGTATCAATTTATAGAAGCTTAATTATTGGTACAATTACTTGGTATTTTACAATAAATAGAATGCCTACTTGAATTATTGGTGATATATTTATATTTGTATTTATCATAATCAATTTAGAATCTATGATAACTTCATGATTTTTAAAAAAAAGAACTACAAATTTATTTTTCAATATTTTATTACGTTTACAAATGTTTCTGCGAGCAATAATTATTAAAAACTTTAAAACATGTTTATAAATTTACATATTTCAAGTGAGAAAATAAATCTCATTCCTTTTTTTTTAAAATAAACGTAATACAAGAAGTGAATTTTTTTGATGAATATTTGAGTTTAAATAATCCGCAAGTCATAATTTGTATAATCAAGTTTTGAGATTAATTTTACCTAAATATATATGTATAGTTAATATTAAAGGAAGACGGCTTAATGTATGATTACCAAATAAAAAGTATAAAAATGTCTGTACTAACTATTTATATTTTTGTTAATTATTTTAATGACTTTTGTTAATTTTTAAAACATCAACCGTGATGTACATATATATACGCATAATTTATTACAAGCATAATTCTTAGTTTATTTAACACTTATAGTCTTAGGAATAATTTTTTCTAATAATAATACACATATATGGAAGATTTATGATTGCTCAACTTCTAAATTTAATAATTTAATGCCAGATAATGTCTTAATAGGAGATACGGCACAGGTATAAATAGGAAATTCTATAATCCAGTTTATTTTGTAAAATTATTATTATAAAAATTAAATATTGAAAAAATTGTTTTTCATTTCATTAATTTATCAATATTTCACTTCTTGAAATGACTGTACAGTATTTGTACTTGTTTTTCTTTCCACCTGCGTATAATAACAAAATAATATTTAAAGTAAAGTTAAATTGTTTTTTGGATAAAATATTCCTTTGCTTTTTAATAGGAAGAAAATAATATTTTATCAAATTTATTATGAAAATGACTTTTGTAGTAAAATTTCATTTTTTAAATATTCAAGTGATTGTTAATTTAATAAAAGATAAACGCAGAAAATTTCATAGTTTCTTATATCTTTGCAAAGAAAGTATTCAATGGTTTTATTTCTTGTACTCTTTTCGTTGAAAACTGATTTAGATTATTTTACAAAAAAATACATAATCAATTTAATTCAGTGCCGTTAATTTATATTTAGAAATTCAAGTGATATGATTTAAGAGCATGAAAAGATTTAAAACTTATTTTTGGTAAACGTACTGTAGATACATTGCTTAAAAAAAGCTTAATTTTAAATATTTTTATTCAATATGATCATAATGTTTAAGGACATACTTATGATAATGAAATATTCTTATAATCTGAATTCTATGTGTATAATGAAAATTAATTCTTAAAAGCTATTATATCATATTTTTTTACAATTTATAAAAGTTTCATGATACATATGAAAGTAAAAAATTTTCTGATGCACTCATTATTAAACATGTTCAATTTTTTGTCGCTGAAGAAATTTCAAATCAATTTTTTTAGGCTAATATATCAACTTTAAATAATTAGGAGGATATAAATATATACATTAAATTGTGAATAAAATTTATGTAATGTAAAAGTTTCAATTTCATATTTTATCAGTATTGTCGTGAATAGATACCTGTAAGTCGTTAGTATTTAATTCAAACGTTTTTCGAATATTTAAATGCTATATTTTTATATCCAGAAGTTAATTGTTTTATAACGCTCCAAACTAATTATATATTTAAATTTAAATGTTTTTGCCCTATAAAACTTATAAGGTACGCTTTAAGTTCGAGCTGTTGTTGGATCGTCTAAATGATACACATTTTAACTGACCTGTTCTTCTTTCAGCAGCAAACAACGTGGTAGCCAGCATTTCAATAGTAGTACTGCGTCCTTTTGTATTTGACGCATACATCACCAACTGGTAAGTCGTACCAGGAACTAAATTTTTCACAAGAAAGAAAGGTTTATCATGCACAACGCTAACATTTGCATGCTGATCTTTTCCAGTTAAACTAATAGCCAGTAGATGGAATTTCGGTTTGACACCCCCATCTTCAATTCCAGGTGTGCAATTAACAGTAAAACTTGATGACGACTGAGTAATCAATGAACAGTTTTGTAATGGATCCGGTGGTCCTAAAATTGAAATTATAGAAGTATTGTCTATTAAATATACGACTAAATACCATGTTTTGATAACTCTTCCTGGTGTAATATTTACTACTTTCGTAACTCTATACTTTCAAACAGTGGGACATGCAAACATTTAATAAATAATAAATTTTAAAAGACACATTTTTTTTAATTTTAATTAATTAATTAATATTATTTTTTAATTTATTATTTATAATAATAATATAATACAATTAATTAATAATAATAATTAGAAAAATAATTGATAAAATTTATAAATAATAATTTAAAAATTATTTTATTTAATACTTTAATTTGTAAAATTTCATCAAAATGATTTAATTTCCTGTTGTTTAAATTAAGTAAGTAGATGATTGTATAATGTTATTTAAAGCAAACGATGCTGAAAAAATAAGAAAAACATTTTTTTTAGGTAAACGTATACTAATAAATGAATTTTACTTATCAAAATTTAGAAAGCGTATTTTAATATTTTACATAAATTAATTTAAATCATAAAATCAATTAATTTAAAATATAAAATTTAACACAATTTAATTATGCTACATTAGATTTTATATTTTAAATTAATGTAAAAACATTAATTTAAAGTATAAAATCTAATGCAGCATAATATTGTGTTCTATTCAAAATAATCTAATCTAATTTTTCAAATAGGTAGTAGTAAATTTATGATTAGAGTTTTTTCAGAAGTAAAAACTAAATTTTAAGGGAATTTAATTTAAGGGAAGTTGCAATTTTAAGGGAAGTTGCAATGAATATGTTAGCTTTCACACCGAGCTTTTCAAGAAAACCTTATCAGTTAATATAGAAAATAATTATATTATAAGCAAATTAAAAATTAAATTACAGTGCAAAATATTTATAAATTATAAAATTACTTGATTTTATTGTGCTACGTTATTGCTTTTACATGAAGTAGCGCAAACATTTCGAATCCATAATTTGAAGATTGGCCTACTAATGGGCAATATTATAAAATCCTGCATAGCATTTTGCAAGTGAAGAATAGAGTCGATAAATGTATTTTAACTAAAATATGTGCACCATTATAATAAAAAATAGTATATGCAATGACGAATAATTAGTCTGTATTAAAATTATCTATTGCTGAGTAATATTATTCGCAAATTTGGATACTGCAAATTTTTTTTGACATCAGAAAGTTCTTTATATAAATTTATGTTCCAACATATATTTTGAACTAAAATAAAATACTGATGCTCTGAATTAAAAGACATAATTAGAAATGTGTGTTAAATTAAAATAATGTTTAAACACTAACTAAGCAGAATTAATTTACCATTTCAAGAAGAAACATTCCTTGTTGAAAAATTTTCTTATTTTTAAATTCATTGTTCATTAAAAAAGAATTTACATAACCCAGAAGTTACTTTCTATATTTAAATACTATAAAAAATGTGAGATATAAATTTAAGCAATATTTTTATACCTTTTTATCATTTTTACGTTGTCTCTAATTTAGCTAAAGAAGGGCTGAGACTCAGATCTATAAAATTAATAAATTTTAAATAGGTATTCAAAAACTTTATAATTGTTGTCCAGTTTCATAGTCATATGAATATGAAAAATGCTTTAATCGTATAAGTAATGAAATAATTGATAATGAATTGAAGAGAAACTATTCATATTCCCAAGCAATACAACAGCATTATTTTGAAATATTCAGTAAAACGCAATTTGCGCGCATATTTAGAATATGATAAATAAGATTAAAACTCAAATAAAAACACTGCCATTCTGTAAAGCAAATATCACCATTTTAAAGAATAAAATTTAAGTTCATAAAGCCACAGTTTTAAGAAAATTTTAATACAACATATCATGTTTTGAGTCTGCATATCGAGAAATACGTATCGAATAGAGTGGTAGATTTGAAACCAAAAGTAGTCATACACCAATATATATTAGGTTGGGGAATAAGCTCGTAGCGTTTTTATCAAAGACTTCAATTTAAACAAAAAACAACAATTATATCAATAAGTTAATCAATTATATACCCGCCCCGTTGCTGTTTACAACCTCTTCCGGCTTTTCTAATGGGCAATGTAGAGCTCCTTGTTGGCTGTGGTATTCTTTTCGAATATATCCCAGTGCACCAAGAGGTCATTATAAACTGGCTCAACAATCTCTTTGACACCAGACCAGGTGATTTTTGGCGGAACGGCATCAACAAATTGGTCGAGAGGTGGGAAGAGGTTGTAAATAGCAACGGCGAATATATAATCGATTAACTTATCGATATAATTATTGTTTTTTGTTTAAATAAAAGTCTTTGTGGTAAAACACTACGAACTAATTCCCCAACTAATATTATCATATAGGCGCTATATATCAATATATAATAGCATATGTAGAATACTGGAACCATCTAAATGAATTAATATCACAAATCATTCTCAAGAAATCAGTATTGTTTACTATCTGAACAAAGATTTCCTTTATTTTGACATACTATTGATTAATAAAAATCCAATTAAAGTGTGCTTGGTATTAATGTGCATAACACTTAATTATGAGCATTACTTTTGAAAAGAATTTTGAGCAGTAATATTTAAAACATACGCTATTAGCTTATATACTATAAGAATATTACGTTTTTAATGAAGTCTTGTGTGTGCGTACGAGAAACAATTAGCCTCTGACTTCCAGTATAGTATGTATTTGAATATCTATACCAGTTAAGCTTTTGCCAAATCAGTAGTTCCTATTTAATTCTAAGCATTTATGACACAATATATTTTTAAGCATTATTAGGATTTTTATTTTAATGAAATGATATCTTAAAAATTATAATTCAAACATATGAACATAATGAGTTTCTGCTAACATTCTTCTAAATCGTGAATTGCCTCATATTATGTCATATCAAACACTTAATAGAAGTTCTTGAAATAGCATCAAATAGCATCTAAAAATCTCCAATAAGCAAGAATGTACAGTAGCATAAAAAAATGAATTACGAAATTAAATATGTAAAATATAATTGCGTATTTATAAATTAAACTTATATTGTTACAAGATATTCTTATCAAATTATTTCTGACATACCATCGCTCCGTATACATTCATGAATCTAGTAGTGAAAGATAGAAAATATTACCAAAACATTTTAACCAAAACCAATTAAGAATCTTACGAAGAGAAATTATTATTGATGACGCAAGGCTGACGCAGCCAAAATGCAATATTAAATGTAATAAAAATATAAATACTGATGATATTTTTTCTCATTAAAATTAAAATTCATCTATTGTATCTCTTCCATGCTAAGCAAATTACAAGTGTATACAACTTAATAATTAAATATATTGTGTAAATTATTGAAAGCCGGCTATAAAATAACTAGGAAAGTATCCATTTCCCAAGCACTTTCCAAAATCTGGAAATAAATTGTGTTTTAAATATCACTTAAATATTTTATAACTTTAAGCAATTCTCTGAGAAAATTTAAAATAACGCGATCATTTCAAGCGAATATTCCTAAAAAATAAAACACTTTGGAAATGCATTCCATTATTGCTTAAAAACGCTACAAAAACTGCTTTTAAAAAGACACTTACAAACTGTACATTTCAATGGGAATTCTAAAAAAAAAAAGAAATTATTAATAATTCAAAAATACAAATGCCTCTCTCTTTAAAATGCTAAACAAAATGTTACGCAGTAAAATCTAAAATAAAACACAATTTCACGGTTAAAGGATGTATATTTACCATGAATGTTCATTTTGGTGTAGAAGGTTTTTCATAAAACGCTTAAAGTGAAAGGAATAAGTAAACATCTCGCTCGAGCCGAGAATTTAAATTTCAAAACGAATTTGATGGAGTCTTATCTTAGCTGTTCAAAAGAAAAGTTGCATCCGAAAATGGGTTGTATTCTTACAAATATGTAAGCCTAGAGTCGAAATATGTCATGCATGAACAATCTTGCAAATTATATCTTGTGTAATGCCTTTTTGGACCAGCACTTAAGCTTCACATATCTCAAACAATATGGTCTCTTAGAAATATAATTCCATGTTTCCCATGTGTTGTTTTCGTTTTAAGTAAAACACAAAATGCTTTCTGTCACAAGATGATTTTTTTCTTTTATAATAAATCGAAGCATTTTTTCCAAGAAAAAATTATGCAGATATCCTCTTATTTTTTTTTAAAATTATTGTCTCATTACTCATATATGGTTTTTTAGTAACACTTAACACAGTTAATTAATATTTTTTTAATTAATTACGTTTGTATTTTCAAATGAAAGTCAGAATAACAAACAAGATTATGTTCCATAGAAAATGGCTTATTTTATTTCTTATTTTAATCATATGAAAATGCTCAAGGAATATATTTTTCAAAACAAAAAAGTAATGGAAGTTTATAAAAATATGCACACACTTATAATTGCATTTAATTCAAGTATATGCAAAATTAAAATACCACTTTTATGCAATATGTAAATTATTTAAAACTAAATTTAAAAAATCGTATTTTATTTCAATTTAGAAAATATTTTTTTAATTATTAATTTATTAATTATTATTTAATTATTATTTATTTATTAAAATTTTTTTAGAAAATAATGTAAAATTTTTCTTAAAAATTTAGCAATTATTTTGGAATTAATAATTAAAACTTTTCCAGAAGAGAAACTTACAATTAATATTATTGAAATATTAACACATTTTGCCTAGTATGATCCTAAATACCTTTTATTTCTAATTAGATTATATAATATAATCTTGTATCTAATTAAAATCTTACGCTATCAATTAAGGTTAGTCTCAATTTTATATTTGTTAATAATTGTTATAAGGTTTGTAAATATTTGATTACAAATGTGATAGAAAATTACAAAATAAGGATAATGAATGGTCAATTTATTAAGAATGTAATATATTTATGCCTTTCAAAGAATGTATTAAACTCAGAATATCTTAAAAAATCTAAGCATTTATTTTAATCATATATCCACAAAGGACTGCTCTTGCATTATATTCCAATGAAGCAGAAAATTTAAAATAGATTTTAAAAGCGAAACAACAGTTATATATTACATTAAACCAATGTGACGAATTTTCATGGCGTCACTAACACATTTGCTGCTTAACAAGTGCTTTTATTTTTACAGAAAAGATTTATGTTTTAATAACCTATTATAAAGCATTTTAATAATATGAAATGTATAGTAGAGCCATACCATTTCAAATCATGGACAAATTTAGTTTTATTTTGTAAATTAACCACAAATATTTATTCATTCAAAAACAAATTTACAGATGAATATAACACTATTTTTGTATTATCTAAGATACATTAATTGTATTAATTAAGAGATATTAATCTGCATTGTATTAGATATTAATAAACCTTTTGCGGACGTTTTGGTTATCAACAAAGCATAACAGCATCAGGTTGTAACATAATTTAATTTTGTGTTAAGAAATTTTTAGAAAAAAATAGGCATTTTTTAAAATATATTCTTAGTTACTAAGTTAACAAAATTAGGTACTTGATTTGCAAAACTTTATGTAAACTCTCTTTAATTAAAGAATTATATTTTGAAAAATAACAATATGTGTGCTTAATCTATTCGGCGAAGGTTAAAATGAATAAATCACAAGCACAATTCTGCAATTTAAAATAATGTCGTTGGAATTGCATTCCACCATTAACATTAATTTAAGAAACTAGCAATGATTTAGGAGGAATATTAAGATCTGTTGCAAAATCAGAATCAAATAAGTCCACAAACCATTTAGGGGTGTCAAAGGCATAATTGAAATATGACAGCTCAGTAAACTCTTTTATATATTGTATTGTAACCAAGAACAATATCATTGCACTCAATATAATGTGTTGTGTTATGATATGACAGTTCAATAAACTCGTTTATATATTGTTTTGTAAACAAGAACAATATCATTGCACTCAATATAATGTGTTGTGTTCAATTTGTAATGCCGAAACAAAAATAATCAACGGATTTATATGAATGGATATCCTTTTTTAACAAACTAGGTTTTAAGAGAACCGAAATATGTAATAGAAAAAGCCCAAAAATAAGCATAATGCAAATATTTTCAGAAATGGTGATGCTATTTTGATAGTGGGAACACTATACTGTGGGAAAGTGTTTAACTTCAATATTTGGTGACCCTTTAGTATATTTGCAAGGAAAACATAAAACAAATTACATTTACCCGGTTTCAAACTATGTTCAACTCTAAATGTTGACATGTCTCTTTACAGGAATGAAATTACCACACACTTTGAATTTGAACCATTACCACACACTTTGTATTTGTAATCATTTATATTAGCATGGCGGACTTTTTGAAAACTTCAAAGTTATCTTCTATATTTTGAACTTACAAACTTTTCATTCAGCATTCGATGCTCGAGACTACCTGCATTTCCATTCCTATTATTTTTTTTATTGGGCATCCTTCTATGCGTATGAAAAAGTTTTTGATATTCCAATTGTGTAACGTAATGCTCTTTGTATGGATACAAATTACAATAAGAATAATAGGAAAAAATTTATTGACGTAAAAATATTTTAATAACATTCAAAATGCAATTTTAATTTAAATATAGCTATAAATTGTATCTCAATATTTGATTTTGGAAGCAATTTTTAGTATCAAGATATGTTAAATTCACAAAATTACAATAGATATATAATCTTTACGTCACGCATCAAATTTTACTTATTTCAATTTTTTTTAATCTCACCAGAATAATTTATTAGTATTAAAATTTTTTAATATTGCTTACAAATGTACATACATATTATTAGTTATAAATTATAACTAAGTTCGTAAAACTGAGTTAAATATTTTTAAAACAATCACTTTAAAATAGCAAATTTCAAAATTCAAAATAACGTTTATAAATATATTAAACGTACATTATAATTTGTGAAGAGTCAATATAAGTATATGTAAATATATTTCATATTTCAATAGACATTTATTATTTAAGACTTACCAGCTGGCACAATGGAGAAAACACAAGGTTGTCTTTGAACTCCAATACTGTTCCGCCCCCAACAACTCAAAGTACCGTAATCCATTTTAGATCTGGGAATGTAAGAAGCAACGCTGCTAGTAGCAAATGTGGTAAAAGTTATAATGTCGATTACTTCAGAAGTGTTGTTGAACATCCATCTGAACTGTATGTCCTCTGGGTCTGCATCCACTTCACAAGTAACATTTACTTCCTCGTGTCTAGCTACTGCGTATGATCTTTTTTGACCTGATATGCACACTGGAGAAACTGAAATAAATTAAAAAATATAGTTGATACAGAAAATAATAAAATAATAAAGCACAGGCTCTACTATGATATTTGCAATCATGCGATATATTATATTCTAAAATATTTATTTTAAGGAATTGTGCAATATTGAACTATTTGGGGATGTATTGAGTATTAATAAATTCTTAAATGTAATACATTGCAGTGAAAATGAAATATAGCTTCAAAATTTGTATTTAATTTATAAAAGTATTTATTTGAAAAAGATGCATTGTTTTAAGAAAAATATCGTTGAAATCATTTTTTCATAAATGATTAATAAAGGTTTAATCAGTATTAAATGAAGCATAATAATTTCTTCACAAACAATAAACTAAGCAATTTTTTTAAATCTAAATTAAATAAAGTATTATATAGCAGTGAATTAATACTATAATCGTATTTATTTATAGTAGATTTGATATTTATTTGCACTTGTGTACAGTCATTTTATTATTAAAAATTATATATCTTGCAATAAATTTTTTCTTGATTGCAAAATTTATCTCAACAATAATAATTAATTATTAAAAATAGTTAAGTAAAAATCAAGCTGCCAAAGAAAACTAGAATTTTAATACTGCCAAACTTATCAAGTGGTCAGCGTGCCTGACTGCGGATAAGGAGGTCCTAGGCTCGAATCCCGGTTCGGGCAGGGATGTACTTTCTCTCTCTATCTATCCTGTCTTTGTCCTTTCCTTGTATGAATGAAGTGTGAATGATTGTCTACCCTATAAACGGGTACCTATGGCATGTGTGTAGAGCAAAGTCGTACTTTTAACTTCATTGTGCTCTGATTAAAACAAAAGACGCTCCTATTGACTTAAATTCGCATAGCCAAGGCATAGCGAGCTTGGCTTGTCCAAGTGTCATTAGTAACAACAACAAAGGAATTTAAATGCCGAAAAAAATAATTACAATTTATTTAATACTATTTAGCGGGAAAAATAATTAAATTTTATTTAATACTATTTAGTGAGAAAAATAATTACATTTTATTTAATACTATTCATCGAGAAATATAATTACTCATAAATCAAAATATTAAATAATATGAAGATGTTTTTAATACAAGATGAAGAAAGCAAAGAATAATAGTTGCCATTCTTTTTAGAACACAACCTAAAAGTAATTTGGATAGGCTAAATATAGTTTTTATATCTTGATTTCTGTTTTTCTTTATTTTATATAATTATAAAATGGTACTCATATTTTAAAACCCCAGATCCTTTTATTCTATTTTAAATAGAAAATAGTTAAATAGATGCAATAAACTGATGTAAATACTTTCATAGTATGTTGATAAGCAATAGATGAAGAGAAAAATAATTCTATTGCATAGAAATTCTATTTTCTATTTAGATATAAATATAAAAACTATCTATTGTATTGAACATTGTAGAAAAATATAATCTTATCTTTCTCTCTTGTTCACTCTTGATTACTTTAAAACTCATCACTCGTTTCTGGTATACTAACATTAACATGAGAAATGACATAACATACAGCATTTAAAAATGCATTGCATTATATTTCTTTTTCCGAAATCATAGTAAAATATATAATTCAGTTAAAGTAAATAAATACATTATATAATTTCCGTAACTTGAGAGTCATTTTTTTACTCGGATATTTAGCAATCCATCAATTTACAGCGCTGAACAATAAACGCATTAACTGCAGAAAAGTTGACAATTTCCCCAGGTATTTTTATTATAGTTCCTGTATTGATGCCATTATACATGTAGCCTATTTCATGCAAAATAAAAGGCTTTGTGTATGTGACATTTTCCAGGTAAATGTTTAAAAAAAAATTGTGGTCTTCTGAAACTTCCCGAATTAATTTCTCTAATTGTAAAGAAAATTTTACAAAATCAGTTTTAAATAAAGCTTAGTTTGATTTAAGTTAGTTTCCAATCATTAACGATGCTAATGTTCAATATCATATTTATCTTATTATTCAGAATTTAATACATAATTAATTTTGTTGTATTATTAGTTTTTGCTTCTATAAAAATGTGAAGAGGGATTATTTTCTCAAATAAAATGTAATGGTCCTTCTTAACAACCGTCGTA